>PVJO010021172.1:0-30570 GCA_004026905.1 Hystrix cristata | reverse complement strand
CTGGATGTTAGACCTTTGTCTGAGGGACAGCTGGCAAAAATTTTCTCCCAGTTTGTGATTTTTCGCCCTACTCTATTAGTAATTTCTTTTGCCGTGCAAAAGCCTTTTAATAGGATGTGGTCCCAAGCATCAATTCTTTGAATTGTTTCCCGTGCAGTCTGAGTTTTATTCATAAATTTTTTCCCAACCCCTATGTCTTGGAGAGTTCTTCCTATTTTATTCTCCAGGAGATTTATTGTTTCTGTTTTTATGTTTAGGTCTTTGATCCACTTCGATCTTAGTTTAGTACATGGTGAGAGACATGTATCTAGTTTTAGTTTTCGGCATGTGGAGAGCCAATTTTTCCAGCACCATTTGTTAAAGAGGCTGTCTTTCTTCCAGTGAGGGTGTTTGGCTCCTTTGTCGAAGATGAGATATTTGAGTGCATATCACCATCACTTAACAAATCTTACACTGTATCGTGCCATTCATTGGTGAAATCTGTTGATCAGCAGATGTGATAGAGCAGCTATTGTCTCCGAGCTTCTTGCACAAACCTCTTCCTCGCCACATGTCAGCTCATTGACAAGTTGACTAATCACAGGGCTTGAAAGCAGAACCTTTCCATTTTCTCTCCCTACATCTCCCTGACCATTTCACTCACTAATTTTCCTAGCATTGTTAGGGTTTCGTCCACTGTGAGACTTATTCTTTGGGGCTCGGGGGAGGCAATATGTTATGCTGCTCATAACGTGAATGATAATGAAGACTAATGCACGTGAGGCTTTGGGTGAAGATTCACCCTGTCTGTTTAGAGATTCCAATAGTGCTTGAAGCAGCCGGCACCTCTTCTTCTCCACTGGTTGCGATCTGCAGTTAAATGTCACAGTTTGCAGCTAGAGCTGCACAGTGGGACAGGCCAGCGGGGACCACCAACTACATAAACTCAGTGACGAGTCGCCTTCCTCATTGAGAGGGACTGTGATCGTGTGCCGCGTATTACAGCTGTGCCGTGCAATGACTGTACAATTACAGTTCTTTAATACTCATTTTATCAGAATTGTTCATACGTGCAGGACTAGAAAAGTTCCCAGGACAGACAGCACGGAAGTGTGACCAGAGACTCGTGAGCAAAGAAAACTTCCAAGAGGAACTAGGCTGAAATACCCTACAAAGTCAGTGTAAGAAAACAGTACAGTGCTAACACGTGAATCTGCAAACAGACCGACAGACTAGAATAGGAAATCCAGAAATATGTTCGAGGCCACCTGGCCCCGCACGTCTGCTGCTTCTGCATCCCCCAAGCCAACTGTGAGTTGGAAATATTTGAAAAAAAATTGTACCTGTACCGAATGTGTACAGACTTTTAAGCGTTATTCTCGGAACAAGATAGGTAACAATTATTTGCGTGGCATTTACATTGTACTAGGTATTAGACTCAACCTGGAGATGCTCTAAAGCAGTAGTCGGTCCTCCACCTTTTCGGCATCTGGGGCCGGTTTCGTGGAAGATGGTTCTTCCATGCACAGGAGGTGGGGATCATTTCAGGATGATTCAGAAGAGGGCACCACCTAGGTCCCCTGCGTGTGCAGTTCATGGTCAGGTTTGTGCTCCTGGGAGCATCTACCACCCTGGCTGATCTGGCAGGAGGCGGAGCCAGGCAGTAACATGAGAGACAGAGAGGGGTGGTGAATAGAGCAATTTGATCAATCAGCGTTTTCAACAGGAAGCCCAGACACCATGCAACGGCGAGGAGTCAGAAGCGGCAGCGTGGCCCTAATAGGAAAAATACAGTGAGACAGCCAGAGGGACCCGGGCAGGGAAGACGGGTGAAGGAGTTTGCTTGGCTTCATGGAGAGACTCGACAATAAAAATCCAAAGGACTAAGTTCACAGGAGCCTGCGGATGAGCCTCCCGGAGGTCTGCGGAGGGTGGCGCCCTTCCTGGGTCCCACCCATGCTCACTGAGTCCACTCTGCTGTCCCTCTCTACCCCTCCTAACAGCTTTTATAATGAACTGGTTAACATGGGGCAAGTGGATCCCTGCATGCCACGGCTTCTCTAAGAAATTTATCAAATCTTAAGTGGGGGCAGCAGGTCCCCCATTCAGAGCCAGTGGGTCACAGCACAGGTACTACTTGCACCTGGGGCCAGAAATCAAGGCAGTTTTGTGGACTGAGCCCTCCACCTCTGGATCTGGTTCTATCGCCAAGTGATGGTGTCAGAATTAAATTGAATTATGAGGACCCACCCAGCCAGTACCCATTAGTTGGTGTACTGGACACACACATAAAAAACCTCCTCACAATACAAAGAGCAGCCAGGCCTGGGCATGGTGCCGCACACCTGTAATTCCAGCACTCAGATAGGCCAGGCAGGAAGATTAAAAGTTCAAGCCCAGCCTGGGCATCTTAGCAACTTAGTGACGAGAAGACGGCCCTGATGTGTGCAAGAGACAGTCAGACATCCTTGGCGATGGAGTGTAGGTGTGGGAGGTGTGCGATGGACCCCAAGACAAGAGAGGTAGAGTGATCCCACCATGAGCGAGCCCACTGGGCAAGTTCTGCAGATTATCTAGAATTTAAGAAGTTCCTTCTGTCTTAGCTTTTGGGGACTAGGGGCAAATAGAGCCAGAGGAGTCCCCTAGCTTTGATTTTAAGGGAGACCATCTGGTCATAGAGTAGAGAAGGAGCCTAGAACCAAAAGGGAATGGGTGTGAGCCACCAGGAATAACAATAATAATAGAACAATACAATAAAAATCAGAGGAGCCAGTGTGTCCTACATATCTTATGATGTGCCAGGCTCGGTGCCAAGGCTTTGGCGGTACCATCCCATTTCTTCCTGAATATCATACTGTGAGGTGGGAAGTTGTACCCCAAGCGCACAGACGCAGATGCTGAGAAGAAGAGACCCGGCTCATGAGAGGAGGTGGGGAGCCACCTGCAGAGTGGCCCATCTGCCTTCTGCCTGGGCAGGAGCCGTGTGATTGCCTGGCAGAGCAGGAAGCACTGGGCAGGAATGAGGACAGTGCCTGACAAGTGAGAAATGACATTTGTTAGAGGGAAGTGGGGTTAATGCCCAAATACGATTGCTGAAGAATAGCTCGGCGGCATGAGGTCAGAAGATATCTGGCCAGGCTCCTGATGTCCATCCTCCCAAAGTTCTGTCTGCTGCAGGCCCGGTGACTTCCTCTCGCCACGAGAGCTACCAACCTGGCCTCTCCCTCAGCAAGCCACCGGTTAGTGCCCTGGGCTGATACATGGCACCCTGCATTTTCAGCACAGTTTTCTTTCACCTGCTCCCCTTTTCCCTGGAATTCCCTCCCCTTATCTCCAAGTATCCACTCTCCTACAGAGTGAACCCATCCCTTCTTCCAAACAAGTGCCCTCTTCCGATTTCAGTAACGGCTTCATCAGGCCACCTATTACCTAAGGAAAAGTCTTGAAGCCCCTCAGCTCTCACTCTTTCTCCTTGTCCACACGTGGTCACCAGGCTGTCCATGACCCAGACTCTGATGGCTGCCAACCCTCCTCTCCGCTCATCTGATCACCTCCGGATACTCCTTACGTGCTAAGGCAGCCTCCAGTCTTCCCCATGCTAGGGCAGTGCCCCCGGTCTCTGTTACAGGTCGGAGTGTGTCCCAGAAGTAATACAGTCCCGGCCCCAGTACCTAGGATTTGCAAGGTCTCTTCAGATGATCCAGTTAAGACGCAGCCATGAAGATGGGGCCTGATCCGGGGACTGCAGTCAGTGAGGGCTCTTGGACGCAGACAGCCAAGCACACCTCTGCTGTGTGGACCTGCAGGTGGACACAGGGGTACTCTGCAAGCAAGCTGAGGAAGGCCAACAACTGCCATGAAACCAGCAGAAGTCAGGGAGAGACCGGGAACAATCCGTAACGCTTGGCAGGAAGCAGCCCTGGTGCAGTGTTAGGGGAGCTTTAGCAAGCTAGCCAGCGGCTGGGCTCGAAGCACACTCTGACCTCACCAATCTCCACTTACCCCCCAGCAATGCTATTTAGTGAGCACCTGCTGAGGGCCAGGAGCGCCCGCTCTTTCGCATCCTTTCAGCGTCCCTTAGAAGAAGACATCACTACTCCTGATTTTGCAGCTGGAAGAAAATGTTCTAAAAGGCTAAGTCCCTGACCCAAGTCCACTTAGGTAGTCAGCAGAAACACTGAATTTTATTCGTGGTCGCTTTGATTCTCAGAGTTAAGCTGGCGTACAGTGTCCAGCAGCCTCTTTTGTAAAGGACCAGACAGTTGCTATCTTGGGCGTATGGTCCTGGGGTCTCTGTCCAGTTGACTCAGTTCTGCCGCAGCCGTGCAAAAACAGTCCGGGATGGAATGCAAATGAGGGGCACGGAGCTGCTCCACCGGCGCTCTACCCAGAACACCAGCCGCAGGTCAGGTGTGGCTTTCTGTCACAGTTTACCGACTCTGGCCTCCGGCAGGATCTGTCAGAGCTGATCCCCCTCCGGGCTGTGATAACTACTGAGGCTCACAGTGAGCTCGCTTTATGTTCGCACCTCTTCTGTGTTCATTTGTTGAAATTCTCACTACTGTGATCCGTATTTCAGAGGCTGCCGCCTTGCCAAGATCGCCGGAATAGTGGCAGAGCCAGAATTCAAAGTTGGGCAGTCAAGAAGCCCGAAGCCAGGATCTCACCCATCGACCACAGGACCTTTGCATCTGCCCCAACCATACATCCCACCAAGTGCCTTCCAGCCCCAGTTTGTTTTCCACCCGACATCCCGCCCTTTTTCAGCAACCTGCCTGCTCTGGGATGCACCACACCCGCAGCCTCAGCCCTGGATGGCATTGTCCTTGCTGCCCGTGGAGATGGGCGTGGAGACCACAGGAAAGAACTATCCAGCTCAGGAGCTTGGCAGTTGCAGCGCTCGTCCCATCCCAATTTCCGTGGAGACACAGCGCAGCAACGGAGAGGAAAGTACCAACAGGGCTTGGGCAATCGCCCAGGCTTGCTTTACAGACGTTTTATTATTCAGCGCACCCTGAGCTGGTATTGTAACTACCTGCGACAGCTACACTACACTCTCCTTTCTCTTCACTAACAGAACCAGATTTGGGTTGGGATGGCGGCTGAGGGTAATGCAGTCCCGATCGGGATCTGTCGGGTTAGATAGGAAGGTGCTGTTGTTCTGACTTAAATAAGGGCAGCTCTTCCCTGGTTGCTTTCCCTGCTCCTCCTCCTTCACCTCTTCTTCTTCCTCTTTCTCCTCCTCTTCTTTCTTTCTCCTCCTCCTTCTCTTCTCCTTCTCTTTCTTCTCATCCTCTTCACCTTTCTCCTCCTCTTTCTCCTCCTTCTTTCTTTTTAGAATATGCCCAAAGAACTGGAACCAGAGCAGCTGCCTGGCAACCTTTGTGCAACCATGAGGACAAGAATTCTTCACCCAGACTGGTGGAGCAGAAAGGTAGAAGGAACCTGGGCCGGAGGGAAGCAGGGAGCCTGCACGCCTCACCCGTGGCCCTGCCTCCAAACTGCTGCTCACGGGAAAAAGCCGTCCCCATTGGTTCAGCCACTGTCGTTCGGGTTTCTGCTGCATGTGGACTTACGCCATGCTAACCGAAAGACCTGCTCAGCAACAGGACCCAGACTCACGGAAACATGGTTTCTAGAATGCCGAGGGTGCACATGTGCTGAGGAAACCGATGAGTCATGACCGTGTGGACAGTAGAAGGCGGGCAGTGCTCCAGGAAAATAAAATCTCTGCGACTCCCATTCACCTGCTCAGCACCTTCTCCACGTCCTCCATTCTCTCGGTAATGGTCAGAGGTTGAGATTGTCATTCCCATGTCACAGGTGAGAAACTGAAGGTCCAGGTGGCTGAGTTCACCTGCCCAGAGAGTCGCAGCCAGTCCTGTGGGGCTAGAATTTGAAGTCAGGCCCGGGTGGTGCTGAAGTCCATGTTCCTTCTTAGACCAAGCTGCTGTAGCAATCGACCGCCCACCAGGCACTTGGACCTGGGCAAAAGGAAGACTAGAGAAACTGGGTTGGACACGAGCTCCACACCTCGAGCTCTGTGAGCTAGAACACCCTTTCCCTGATGTCTCAGTTTCCTTGTTTGTATAAAGGACAGCGGTAGCACCTCCCTGCTAGGCTGTGCTGAATGTGCCATGTACATATTAAGTGGCTAGCAGATGCTAGCGAAGACTCAAAAATATTGCCCCACAGCCTCACCATCGTTGCCCCCCCAAATCCCCATGTGAATCTAGGGCAGCAATAGCTGGCCCCGAATAGAAAGCTCCAGAGGAGGTGCTGTGGGGAGCGGGGCCTTCAGTTGCTGAAGCTCTGGGTGGGGCTCACTTTGCAGACCCGGCTTGCCTTCCAGGGCCGCCTGCCCTCAGCATGCCCTCCAGAGCCCAGATGCCCATGGGTCTCAGAAAGGCCTGTGGGATTTCTCTTCTGCACTCGAAGTACCAGTAACTCACCGAATTTACGGTCACTCGAGGCTGCCAGAGCGCCCCTTGGAGCCCGAAGGCTTACCCCTTAATCCCACACAGGTGTCAGACAAAGCCCCATGGGCGGAGAACACTGTGCTCCCGTCTGCCTGGCTCCCTGCCCGCCCCACCTCACCACTGGGGAGAGCCTGGGAGTCTGAGGCGAGATGCGGGGGTGGATTTGAATCCGAGATGCTAATCTGCCCAACTGAAGGTTTCGCCTCTGTCTCAGCACACACACATGCACGTTCACACACGTGCACACACCAGGGTCTACAGAGCCAGTTACAGATACGAGCAGGGTGGGTGGGGTCCTGGGGTGTTGAAGACAGGCAGGGCTGGACACCTCCCCTGGTAGGGCAGGCCTGGCAGCCTCCCACTATGGGCGATTTACTGTGGGAAGAGAGTGGCACAGGAGATTGTTGTGGAAAGCTGGGTCTTTGGAACCCGAGTCCTATATGAACACCAGATTTTAGGCTTATTAATTGTGTGACTCCAAGTGTATTACTCAGCCCCTCTTAGATGCTGTTTTCTCAACTGCAGGGTGGGAAAAATAATAGTACCCTGGGGTGGTGATTAAAGGAGATAATTTAAGAGTTTGGAAAGTCACTAGTGCTTAATAAATATTAGCTATGATAATCACATTAGCATCTAGGATATGCACATGGCGGGTACCAAATCTTGTGAACAGTCAGTCAGATGCTGTTCTATGTTCCAGGGTGGTGCTTGGTTGTAGCCCTATTTTATACCCTTTATTGCTCTTACTTATGTCCCCTGTGGTGTTAAGATGGGCAAGTGTGGTGTTGTTTTGTGATACAAATATATCAACTTCTTAAAGTCCAAGTCTTATCACTGCTCACTCGCCACCCAACACCGCTTAGTTATGAATAAATACAACTATATTCTGGTCCCTGCTTTCAAAAGGCTTCCACTCCAAACAGAGAAACACCATAAATTTAAATAAAAGTTATATAAAAGTCAAGCAGCCTAGCTCTTGTACACTCTTCTAGTGAAATGCCAATGTGGGTGGCAGGGACCAGAATCCTTAAGGAGATTGCAAGAAGTGCCAAGAGGAAGTGAATCGACCCCTTGGCTCCGGCTGACCCATCCTGGGGGCCCGGACTCACTAAAGTCTGAGGTTAGTGAGGACAAGTGATAGGTGATTATTACATCGTGTTTACTACAAGCCAGACACAACTGCCCAACACCAGTAGGCAGGCTTTTGCTTTGGTCTGCATGACAATATGCAGTGTGTAGTTGGCTTTGCGCACATCTGCTATTACTATACTTTCGGGGTACACAGAAGTGAAGTAACTTACCCCAGGTCCCACAGCCAGCATGGGGAAGAACTAGGTGGTAAATTTCATCTTACTCCAAAGGTTTCTCTAAACCAGGATGCTGTAAATGACAGCACACTGCTAGGGCAAACAACCCCAGCTCCCCCCAGCAGGACACCGTGGGGGTTCACTACTGTCACCCCTGCAGGGGATCGCACCCTTCCGCATGGAGATTCGGGAACCCAGGCTCTTCCTATCTCAGACCCCACAATGTCCCAGACCACGGAGTCCGCTTGTACATCTTCCCCGGGGGATGAGTAGGTTCCTAAGGCCGACCTGGAAGTGCAGCTCCACATTTCCACTTGTGTTCAATACTCAGTCACGCAGCCATTCCTGGGTACAACAAGGCTGGGAGACGGGCTCCAGCCGGGCTCCAGCAGCAACACAGACACTGGTGACCGGTGAGCTCTCACAGCCTCTGCCACACAGCACAAGACCCAGACTGCTCCTGCAGGGCAAAAGGAGCCGAGAGCCTTAGCTCCAAGACCGACACCAGGTGGACAGCTGCACGTCCATGTCCGGAGGGAGGCGGCGGCTTCAGCGCTGACTTCAGAAGTGTCCCGGGTCCCCGGGCGGTCTCCTATGCAGAGGCACACAGAACCCCGGGCCACGACGCGGTCCACAAGAGCACCACACACAGCAACTTCCCTTCTGCCCCACAAAGGAACACACTGACCTTGTGCGGCAAGGTCTTTGCCAGATCGCAAAGGGAGCAGAGGCTCCAGGCTCCACCCAGCAAGACTGACCCTGCGAAAATTGGCCCAGATGGAAAAGGGGTGAGGAGGGGAAAGAACAGAACTGCCCGCCAACAGCGCTGTGCCCACCTGGGGACGGCCCTCGCATATTGCTGCTTCCCAGCGGAGCAGCCTGGAGAAGGAGGCAGGAAGAGGGAGGTTGAGGGGACCAGACCACAGGCTCCTTGAACTCAGGAGAACACCCTGCATTCCACATCCTGGTAAAGTGCTCCACCACCCACCACGCTGCCCGAGTCAGAATGCCACCCAAGAGCTTGGAATCATCTCTCTCTGAGACCCTCCACCCCTCACTGTGCCCAGGCTCAGTGCCCACCAGCTGGACTGGGCTAACAGCTCTACAAGTTGACTTATTTTCCTTCCTTCCAATTTTCAACTAGTCCTCTGGCAAACGTCTTTGATCATTATGGTGGATGCTGGGGTATTCACACTACTAGTATTTTTCCTCTCCCTCCTTCCTTAGCAACAGAGCCCCAGTTTGTTTTAGAAAGTACCATGCGCTCTGAACACCTCTCGTGCCCCCAGCCTTCTCTGCAATAGGAGGCCACCGTGGGCAGCTATATCTGGGCACAGTCTCTTTCTTTGAGCAGGAAAGGAGGGAAAGGAGATGCATCGGTTTCCTTGGCTTTTTCACCTGTTCTTGGCCATCCGAAGTCCTCAGCTTGTGGCCTCTTCTGCCGCCTCAGAACGGACCCAGGCTTCTGAATTTAGTGCTTGCGGATACGCGGCTGAGTCACAATTGCTGACCTCATGTGTTCATTTCCGCAACTGACGTTTTTTGAGCACGAGAAGCGCATCGCTCCAATCTGCTTCCATCTCCACTCACCTCCTCTCCGCCTCCTTTTAAGGACCCAGTGAGTGGGAAACATCACAGCCTTTAAGATAATCTCTCCGCCTCAAGATCCTTAACTTAATCCCGACTGCAAAGTCCCTTTTACCATGTGGGATGACCTAATCTCCAGTCACTGGGTTTAAGACAAGGACACCTTTGAGGATCATGGTTCAGCCTGAGCAGCAGTAACCACTATGTTAGGATTGTAGTCGATGCTGCTGCTTGCTGTGTCCTAGGACGGTGCCCGGCACTGGAGCCGCTCAGCATCCCCAGCAAGAGCCTGTCCTGCTGTGCACGCAACTATTTATTTGCTTACTGGACTGTCTTGGGAGACTCTGGACACGAGAAGACAGGAAATGTTTAGCATTCTTTCTGCCATCCCAGCACCAGCTCAGGGACTCACACACTGTAGTGGCCAAAAACGTTGACTGAACAAGTGAAATGAAAACTCAGCCCGACTCGGCCGCCCAGTCCTGCATACAGAAGCCTAGTTCATTCTAACATCCTCAAAGAGGAGAGAAGAGACTATTGATGAACAAATGCTCCCATCCACGGGTCCCCAAGAGACATCCCACGGGATAGACACTAGATGACAATAAAAGGGGAGGGAGGGTGCCATGAAACAAGGAAGATGACGACGTCCACAGGGGTTTGCTTCTTAAAAATCACACTCTGAGGAGTCCTGTAACAAAGACATCGTTGAACTCAGCATCTACTGGACTTAGATGCTCATTGTCCTTTTACGGACCCAAGTTTCCTCGGACGCCCTTTGGGAAGCAGAGCTCGACCCTTCTCTGGGCTGGCTTTGGGAACGAGGGCAGCCCAGGGCCAGCAGTGGACCCCACAACTGGCCAAGGTAAAAGTGAGGCCACCAGTGTGGGAGCTGCCACTGCTGGGCAGGCCTTGAGCGGGAGACCCCAGTCTCTCGGCTCTGCACTAAAGCATTGTTTCCACCTCACCATGAAGCTTCTAGCGTGGGTGGCACCAGTCCAAGACAAAGCATTTGAGGCAAACTCTCCCCAAATTACAAGTCATTGCAGAGGGATTTGCTTCTATGGGATATAAAAGTGGTCAAAAATGAACTTTCAAAAATAAAAGCAGATTATAATAAGGGGCAAATTCTTAAAGCAACCCCGCAAGGCCTTGATTTGGTAAATGAACCCCTCCATCATTCTTTTATCTGAAGGTCCCGCTGAGCTGACCATGGAACCTGTTTTTGTCTGGGCGTCTCCTCCATCCCTCAGCCCTCCCAAGCCCATCTGCTCTCCCTTCTCACCAATTTCCACATCTTTTTCTAGCAATGCCTCTGAAATCAAGGCAAGAAAATGGTTCTTAACCCTAGGAAGGCCCAGGACAGTCCCGTGCATAAATATCCCCAACTAATCACACACCACCCACCCCACAGAAAGTAGGCAGCAGCCCGCCTACTTCTGGGTCCGACTTCTCTTCGGCCGCCCGTCATCCCCAGTGTAAGCAAACCAGCAGGAAGCCCTCTCTGCTCTTCAGAAGACGCAGCAACGAGGACGTGTGTCTTCGTGAAGTCTGAAACCCAGAAACCTTCAGCTCGCCAGTTAAGGACTGTGTCAGAAAGCTGTCTGGAGTTAGACAGGACACAGAGACTCACTCGGGCTCAGGGTAGCACGGCCCCTTTCGTTCCTCCCCTGAATCAAGTGAAGCGTGATTTAAGTGCTCGCCCTCTGTGACGCTGAGAGGACCGCCACACTACCAAAACGAGGAGCCGAAGCTCAGGACGGTTCAGGAACTCGCTCAAGGCCACACAGCAAGTGAGTGCTGAAGTCTAAATTCGGATCGAGGCCTCAGACTCCAGTGCTCAAATTCTCTCCACTGGACCCTTAGCCTACAAACAACGATATGGAAAACTCTGTCAGGCGCTGACCGTAGGTGTGCTGGGCCCTGTGCAAAGCTGCTGTCTGTGAAAAGGTACTAAACACACCTCGGCAAGGAACAAGAGCAGCCTGAGGATCTTCCAGGCTCTCTCTCCAGCACACTCAGACAGGAGAAAAGGAATTGACTGTTTCCGAATTAATAACCAAATGGCATAAATCCGAGGGATGCAGACACCCGATTGAGTGGTCATGTTTACAGACTAACCCCTTGCAGTTGGGGCAGAGATGAAATCCGCTTAGTTCTTCACATGTCTCTCAGTATTGTCCCCTCCCGTGCTCCTATCAGGTCACAGAAATAGATGACAATGTCACTGTTTTAGTTACTTTTCTCTCGTTGTTGGGACAGAATACTCGACACCCAAAGTTAGGGGAAGAAAGGTTTATTAGCTCACAGTCTGCAGAGGTTTCAGTCTATAGTCCGCTGGGTCCGAGGCGGCGGGGCAGCGTGGCAGACCAGCAGCCGGCTGGCCGCAAAGTAAAGTGAGGAAAATGCAAGGAATGTATGCAAGTAAGCAATGCAAACAAGCAGCTAGTTAGCCTCTTCCTGTATCTATCTAGGCTACCTGCCCCCAGGGCGGCCTGTACTCCCGCCCCCAATCTCAGGCTCACATCCTTGATCCCAGCTGAACAATGCCAAACCGATCAATGGATCAATTTAGTAATCACACACTCTAGATCCAGCTACCTCTTACCACATGAGGCTTTGGGGGGACATCTAGACACAAACCATAACAGTCACCTCTACATCACCTGCCTAAATGTGGAACATGGACCGCATGTTAGTGCTTACCAGCCACCTTCGACGTGCAGATACTTTAGGAGAGCTCCAGATTCAGCCTCTGTCCTGTTACCCACAGAAGGGGCCTGTAAATCATGCAGGGACCATACGAGAACCCCACAGATCCACCTGTAGTTAAGAGGAGCCTTGTGTCCCCAAAGCTCATCATTTCTGCACAAGCTGGAGTGGGAGCCTGCCCTGGAATTCTTGGGTTCCAGCTCTTCCAGCGGGCTGGTTTTCTAGCTGCAGCTGGGAGTCCAGAGGCGGGCATGAACGCCCACTCCAAGAGATTGGCTTCGGGGTCACAGACCCTCTAGACTGACGTGTCATGGGTGTCTCTTAGGCAAGTGTGCACTTAATCACCCAGTGCTGGAGGGGAGCGACAACCTGTGTGCAGAGTCCAGAAGAATCGCTTTCCCATTTGGCAAGAAATAGAAGTTTCCAGACTGGGCACGTCAAGGCATTTGACTTACCGCTCTGCAGATCTAAGAACCAGACAAAAGGTAGAGCATGGGGGAAGAACGGTGGAGAAGCTGAGGACACCCCAGGTTCTCCCTCTAAAATATTTCATCCTCCGCCTCCGTTTGCTGCCTCATCACCAAGGACACCACCTACCATTCAGAGCCCAGCTCTCTCCCAGGGTGTTCACGGCAGAGGCTCACGGGAGAGGGAAGGGGTCTGAACAGGTTTCCGCCGGCCTGAATCCCCAGCGGCACTTGCGTGACCTGTACCATGGGTGCTGGAAGTGGTACAGTCACGCATGGGGCAGTCAAGCAGGTACCGCTGGGAGTTTAAGCTGCCTGCAGCGAGAGACAAGAATTACAGCCTCATCGTGAGTGCGTTAAGCAGAGGTGGGGACATAGCTAAGGAAAAGCAGAGTGGATCAGAGGAGCAGATGAGGAGAAGCACCTTTACACAAGAAGGCCCTAGAACTCTGTCCCCCTCCACTGTCCTTTTACCCTCTTGGAGTTGCCAGAGGATCTCAAGTGTGCTCAAGAACAAATCCTTCGTACTCTTCACTTCTGCTCCATCCTCATTCGCCACCCCAAAGCCACCTCTAGACCCCTGTCCTGTCACCAGCAGCCATGGTTTCCCACCATGTCAGACACAACCCTTCCTCTATACCCTCAGCGCTTGTTTCCTGAGGACCAGAGAACACACGATACCTACATGCTAAACATCATCAACCCTCTCACAGCCCTCCCGTGCCCTGAATCAAACCTCTGCACCTCTGCTCTGTGCTTCAGTGAGCCCTAACTCAGAAGTTTCTATGGTTTCCCTTAGAACCCACCCCATGTCCTCCCTTCTTTATCAGCATAGTGTTTCCACCATTTCTTCTAATCACCATAGCAACGGCACACAATAGCTTACGTAAGCCCCCTCCCTTCCCTGGGACCAGAGGATTCAGCTGCATCCCTCTAGTTCCAGCCCCTCCCCTCATAAGAGCCCAGGCCTTCCCGGGAGCTCGCTCTTCTAAAAGGACCACCTCTCCGGCTCCAAGTTTCACCCTCCTCCAATTGCCAGGCTTCTGCCACCCTTGAGCACAACTTAGAAGACCAGCTTTACCGACAGAGGAGTGACAGGAAGGACACTTGCTTATCACTTGCGCCTCCAATGCCACCTTTGCTCCTGCTTCCTGCATCTCCTCCTCCACGCTCTTAGTGTCCACCATGCACCATCAAAGTCATCACCATGCTGCAGAGTCGGCCTTCGAGAAATCATGACCCAAGTAGCCAGGATTCTTCGAGTTGCAGGTGACAGACACTCAAGTCAAGGGGAATAAGCGCAGGAGGGAGTGGAGTGTATTAGGTCTCTCTCTCCTGCTCACCTCTGTGCTAGCTCTATTCCCAGACTCCTCCTCACAGTAGTCGGATTGGTCACTGGACTGTCAGCTTGAAACTGGTAGCTGCAGAATAGGAAGAGGGAGCACACAGACACTCGGGGTCCTTGGGGACTCATTCTAGGATCCTGCACAGATACCAAGATCTGTAGGTATTCAAGTCCTTTATAGAAAATACTCCAGTATCTGTACATAGTTATGCTTCGCCTCCTGTACACTTTACACCCTTTATGTAATTATAATACCTAATACAATGTAAATGCCACGTTAATTGTTGCTAGACTATATTGTTCAGAGAAAGATAACAAGGAAAGAGTCTGTACATGTTCAATACAGACGGAACTTTTTCCAAATGCTTTTTCTCAGTGCTTGTTGGATTCACAGGGCCGACCATATGCACTTTTCCACTCACTAGCCCCATAGTAAAGCTCCCAGCAAGACCTCTGGCCGGCTCAATGTATGCAGCGTACTCACCCTTCGGTCCGTCTCTGTGATCAGAGAGACATTCACGTTAGGTCACAGCCATGCATGGGGATAGGACAGTGTTGGTTTCAAGGAAACTAAATGGATAGCTTCCACAGAGGAAAGAAAGGAGTCTTTCACCAAAATGAAGGGGAAAATATTGTCACGAATCAGAAGTAATATACTCTAAATAAAGACATTTAGGAATGGCATATTCCTATGCTAAGACCTTACATTTCTCTCAGCCCCTTTAGGTTTGCTCAGAAACTGAACTAAAAGAGATTTGCAAGGTCATGAATGCACCTTGGCATTAAGAGCCAGACCTGAAAGCTTGTGTGGAGATGGGAGGTGTGGCTATTGATTTCAACTCAAACTGGTCTTGGACCAGTCCCCCCACCCCCCACCTCCCACCAGGGTATCTGATCCTCAGTGATGAGCAAGTTGACCTAAAACATTCCCCTTAACTCCCAGCCTCTGGTCTCACCAAACCTTCATGGTTGCCATATGGTCTACTTCAGCATGGAATAGTAGAGATAGATTTCCATGATTCCCTTTCTGAATAAGCCCAGATATGAAGATTTTAGCAGCATAGAACTATGCCAATATTCTCTCTGACAGTCTTCTATTAAAAAGACTGGTTGTCTATGTTAAATGACATTCATAATCTCTTAGAACCAATAAAACTGATCTCGTTTTCAAAGAAATGTGTTTGCACACACATACACACTCTACAAACCTGTACAGCTTTTCTAAGTTGGTCAACTTGCACAAAAGTTGTTTCCATTGAACAAGATAATGTCAAATCTTTCTTCTCTAAAAACCTATGGCTTTATAATTCTTTCTGTTAGAAAAGAGTTTTCCATTCATTTTCTCAGTCTCATACATTTATGGGAAAGCTGGATTGATCAAGTACTATAGATGAACGTATCAATCTATTTGATACCAGTTTTATCGAACCAGAAGTATGGTGCCTCCGCTTCATACCCACTAGACCAGCTATGATTAAAGACAGATCATACCAAACAAGCATCGAGGAGGACCGGAACCTACATACAGTAAGCTCCCAACTCAAGAACATTCGAGTTGTGAACGGACCTCCCATGAGGAACATTTGTAGATGCAAACGCATCCCAGAAGTAGCTCCCGTGTCTGCCGGACATTGTCACAGTTGTGCTGCTGTGTGCTTACTGCACGTACGCTGCTGGTGTGAATGCGAGTAGTGTAGCCACTTTGGAAAACGGTCTGGCAGTTCTTCAAAGTGCCAAACACAGAATTATTTTGCCACCCTGAAATCTGAGGTTCGTCCACAGAGCCTGGAACAGGAATGTTCAGAGCAGCATTATTCACAACAGCCAAATGACCTGATATTGATGTGTGGATAAAAAAATGTGAGGATCCGTACGACTGAATATTATTGGGCCATAAAAAGGAACGAAGTACCGATATACACTACAACATATTGTTAGTGTTTCTCTTGAAAACATTGTGTTAGGGGAAAGAAACCAGTCACAAAGGGTCACTTATGTGAATTGTTCAGAGTAGGAAAATCTATAACAAGCAGATTAACGATTCCAGGGTTTATGAGAAGGCGTAAATGACACCAGTAGAATTTTGAGAGGTGGAGGGAAGACGTGATGAGTGTGTTCTACCATGTTTGTGTTGATGGTTGCACAAAACATCCGTCTCTGAGTATAATAAAAACCATTCATCTTTCCACTTTCAAGAGTGAGCCGGGCACAATGCGAATTACAGTTGGAGAAAGCTGTTTTGAAGAAAAGCGTGGTGCCAAAGATGAGGTTGGCAAACAAATTAATGCTATCAGTTACATTTAAGCACTCAGAGGCCACATGCTGCCTTTCCTGCAGTGTCCATTATCCCTTCTGGTACTACATCTGTTGTTATTGTCCCAGAAGAACCAAGTAAGTGCACACCACTTCTCCACTCGTATGTTTCCTGCAAAGCTGCCCCCCTTAATTGTACCCCTCCCCGCTCCAGGTAGGGAGTACAGGATCAGGATAAGCCGATCAGCAACGCTGCCTTGACAACAGTGATTGGTTCAGAGATAAGCATAGGAGAGCCTTGTTGATGGTGATTGGCTGAAAGATAGACAACGGACCCAAACTAGACCAATCAGAACTAAGAAGACCCAACTCTAGGGCTGAGTTCCTGGGCAGGAAGGAGCAGCCTGGGAATGAAGGCAACACAGACTCAAGCAGAGCTGAGAGAGAAGCACAGTTCTGGTTATGTATCATCCGAGGCCTTGCTCTTGCCATGCTTGGCAACTAGATCTCGCCTCTGGACTGTCCCGTTATAGAAACTCTCCAGTTCCCTTTTCTGCATAAATCAAAATAGGCTGGATTTTCCATCTTGTAGCCAAAAAAAAAAAATGCTAAATGAAAGAAATACAGAGTGGCTTTCCAGAGCACTGGCTTGAGAAATGCGAGGATACATTCGTTGTTTATTGAAAGGGCTCTCAGCCGACTATAAATGTCTACCCTTGGTACAAGTCCAGAGTTGGAAGGGGGAGTGTGGGCACCTATGCCACAAAATTGAGGAAATAAGTCCAAATCATTGTGGCTTTAAATGTCCTGCCTTTAGTGCCACAGATTATTGATAACTGATCATAACCCATTCTCTATTCCCACAAGAGAAAATAGATTTGGAAATACACCCAACTCTTATTTCCCAGAAAGATATAGTTGACCAATTTTCCCCAGAATATCAAGGAAGCCAGCATGGCGAGATTCCATCTCATTTGCAAAGTAGCAGGACGTGGCAACACTAATGTGCTGATCAGCTTTCAGAGAACCAACCCAGCCTGGAACCTAGAAGCCTCTCCTGGGCTGCTGCGAGCCAGTTATCTTTCTGATGAGTCTTTAGTGGCACTTTGAGGATTGATTCCCTCAATACACGGGTGAACATTAGTAACACATACGAATGTATTCACCTTAGGAGAAGATTTACATGAAGCTAAATACCGGAAGCACTCACGATATTGCAAAACTCAGAGTCTCCAGATGAACAATTGAGGTTTCTATGCAGTTTGGGAGATAAAGCACCTCAAAGGCCTTCTTAGAGATATGAAGTCCTTGGGCACCTTCACTTTCAGTTTGGGAGGTGACATTTTCTTGGGGGTTTGAGGGATTTTAGCCAAATTTGTCTAACTACAGACTCACAGCCTCTTCACCTCTGAGAGCTCTTGCCTAGAACAAACCAGGAAACCAAAAATGATTTCTTCCTCTCTGGAAGAAACCTCTGAAGTTAAAAGGTCTATTCCTTGGCATTCAAGCTAACCTGAGATTACTCGCCTTTAGCATGCCAAGTTCTAACAATAAAAAGAATTAATTAATTGACATAACCAAATGGCCTAGAGATGGTAGAACCTCAGGCTTAGCTGAATTCAGCACTCACATTTTGAGATCAGGACTTGATTCTTTTCTGCCCACTTTTTAAACTTATTAGTCCAATTTCTTTGACCTTGACTCTGTTCTCCAGCAGTTTGTCCCCTTGTGGTGTCAAAATAACTGAAAACGGTGCTAAGAGTTAAATAATTCTTCCCACCTAGGAGAAATGGAGTCTGTGCCCAGCATTTCTGGGAAATTCCTAAGGTTCCCTTTGATTGCACTGGCGTAGCTCTGTGCCCATCTCTGGATCAGGCGTGAAGGCAATGGACAGTCCACCATGCTGGTTTGCTCAAGCCAGGTCCATCCTTGGAACCAGGACGAGGCTCTGTTTCGTCCAGACCAGGTCGGGGGGAATTTGGGGTATAGTAAGCAAAGGAAGTGGGGGTGGGGTACCCCATTCTACACATGAAGCAACTGAAAACCAGACGGGTTACGCCACTCTCTCAGAATTGCTCAGTGAGTTAAGTGGAAGGAGGGGAAACTAGACCTCCAGCCCACTGTCCGAAAGAGCTTCGTTCTCTCTACTCTGTAATAAACTTCCCCCCAGCCCAAAGTGTGCGCATGTCACCTGTCCTTTTCTACTTCTGCGATTTCAAGAATCAAAGACAGAAATGCTCCATAGACACATGGGGGAAGTCAATTACCTGCCTGTGTGCTCCAGGCCTCAGGAACAGATTCAAGGGTTTTTGAAACAAACAACAAAAGCAGAAAAGTCACAGGAACCCAGCCCACAGTCCAGTGAGGTCACCCCAGCCAGGCAGAGCAACGCAAGATGCCAGGCACAGTGAACAAAGGAGAAAGTCCCCACTTGGGCCCGGGGGCCTCCCCAGACTTGAGAGAGAAGGCGGGGCCAGGGCTGCCTTTATTTCTTCCAAACCTCCGCCAGACTGTTTGCATTTCATTGTGGTCCTGTGTGATTTAAGAAGCCCAGGAAAAACCCCTGGATGTGGTCACAACATTCATGCTTCTGTGATAAATAATGTGACCAACGTGTATGGCCCGGAGTCCCTGCACGATCAAAGAGCTCCTTGGAAACTGGGCAGTGGCAGAGATTGCTTTCCCCTCCCTGCTGCTTCTTGGTTTGCTCACTTATTTATTTATTTTCTAATCCACTTGATGAATTGATTTCTTATCCTTTTCCAAGTATTTAATACCATCCCAGGAACCGACATCCGTCCTGTCTTTGGAGCCAGATCTTTCCAAAGCTGCCTTTCGACCACCGCTTTGATCAGCAGCAGAGTTGAAAGCAAAGGATGAAGGACACCAGGCCATTCCCCATCATTTTCTCTCCACCGACCTCTCCAGACACATTTTTCTCCCCTAAAGAAATCTGGTTGACTTCAAAGGCAAATCTTCATGCAGGAGAGGTAATACTCGCAGGCAGAGTGGGGATGGGAGAAAGAAAGGAGAGAGGAAGGAGCAGGGTCCCGGGACTGGGTGGGGAGCAGATGAGGCCCCTTGTCTGGGTCAGCAGGGCCCTGTGGGGCCGACCCTGACCGAGAGGACTCGGCCTTCATCCTGCTGGCTGGCAAAGAAGCCAAGTTTGGACTGACCGAGGGAACAGCCTCTTGTAGCTCTGGGGGGGTTTCTCAGAGGCGCACCAGGGATGGCATGGTGGGTAAGAGTTTGGACTTTGCCATCCGGGCTCCCAGGGCCCCTCCACCATGTCCTGAGTGTGTTCCGGTGAGCAGAGCTTTCCCCCCACGAGAAGGCTTCCGCCTTCTCATCTCCACTGTTGGCCGAGGGAGCTGCCCTTCTCCTGCTGAGTCACGGCAGCCAGCAGAATTGGATGGGGTGAGGAACACGCTGCGGCCCTGTCAGGACCAAGAACCCCACCGCCTCCTGGGCGGCAGGGCAAAAGCCAGCATATGCTGAGCGTCCTGCAGCCTTCATGGAGTGGTGATGCAGGAAGCGGGGGAAGGAACTGGCCACAGGGGCAGGAGCATCACACAGTGCGGAGGCTGGCAACCACCCACAGGTCCTTCTTTATGGCTGAGCAATTAATATTCCAGAGAGAACACAGAACAACCTCTGTTTTTCTGTCTGTCCCCTCCCCACCCCCACTAAAGATACTTCTGTGGGTCAGAGAAAGTTGTCCAGTGTCCGGGATATAGGGTTCCTGACAGTCCTCTATTGGCTTTATACAGCCCTTAGGATCCAGTAAGATAGTGGGTGTGTGTGTGACACTCAGAGCCGTGCAAGATACAGAGTGCACGATCAGAGATTGCAGCTCCTATTAACATCTTGACAGCATCAGTTTCCAGGGTGGGAAAATTAGAACACAACTCAGGGTTCCAGTGTGTTCCTCCCACACTGGCGCGGTGGCTTCTCAGGCGCTGTGGCTGGTAGTGTTTTTTTCCCACTGTCCTGTCCTCATAGAACTTGACTTTGTGATACTGTGACAGCCCTTGTGCAGAACACCCAGCCAGGCACTCGGGAACGGCGGCGCCTGCCCCCAGGGCTGGTCTATCCCCACCCTCCAAGCTTTGTGCTGCTCTTTTCCAAAGCCACGCGGCTCCGTCTGTGTTCGCCCTTCCAAAGGAATGATTCTCGGGCATCTCTTCAGGGTCCCCACCCACTTTGTGGGTTCAGCACCGTCTGAGTCACATGCCTACTTCTTTTTCCATTTGTCACATACCTGGACCCTTTGTGTCCTCCCCCATAGCTGTCATGCTGTGGTTCCTTGGCAGTCGCCACGGTTTTTCATAGGAGCCCAAGAAAAACATCATTAGGAAGGGTGAGTCTGTGGCCAAATCCGACGCTTAATGGTCTGCGAAGCCAAACAGAAGTGAATTGGAGGTATCTGAGCCGAAGGCCACTCTGCTGCAGGCAAAGGGACGCCTGACTCTCACACGGGAGAAACGGCAGGGCAAACCGCGTGTGCAGATGGGCGACCCTTCCTCGTGTCTTCTCACAAAGACGTTCTAGAAGGGAAGCCACTTGGCTGCAAGACAGGACAGTCATACCCTCCATTTTCACTCCTTTTACCTCACTATGACCCCTCTCTGGCTTCCTCGGCATGCGCCCATCTTCCCGGCGCCATCCTCCCCACGCCCCACTGCACCGCCTGCCCCGGCCTTGCTGTCTTTGAATGTCTGCAACCCCCCAAATCTCTGTGCTGTAATAGTTCCCCCGGTACACTGGTATGAAGAGGTAGGGCCCTTCCAAGGTGACCAGAATGGGCTGGTGCCAGATGAACCAGGGAACTGCAGTCCCGTCTGCCCTGTGTACCTTTCTGTCCCCACCACCAGGGGAAAACATGGTGAGTGTCCCGGCTGGAGGACATAGCCACAAGGAGCCACGTTAGAAACAGAGGCTGAGCCTGCCAGGAGCTTGGTCTTGGACGTCCAGTCTCCAGCACTTCTGATCTTTAAGAGTTACCCAGTCTTGGGAATTCTAATGTGCACTAAAGATGGACTAAGACTAAGTTCAGTAACCCACCCCTAGCCTCACTGCCCACTTGACCCCAGCTTCACCACCTCACACCTACTCCACCATCCCACCTCTACCTCCCTCGCCCTGTCTGCTGCCTCCCCCGTCCCTCCACCACAGCATCCTGCTCACACCATCCCTTCACTCCCGTGCAATCCACAGAAACATCAGCAGAACAAACAAGTTCCCTACAAGGGGAAAACTCAGGCTAGTATCAAACATCTCAACCACATAAATCAGAGGACCACAAATTCTGAGGAAGAAAAGGGGAACCAAGAATTTTATATGCAAAGAAGTTGTCCTTCAAATTCAAAGGCAACAGCCACGCTAAAACACATCCACCCAAAAAAACCATAGACTTGGTAAGAGCCGCGGGAGACCTGCCCACCAAAGCCAGCCTGGTAAGGACGCAGTAAACCTGTCTCTCAAATCCAGTCAAAAGATGAATCCGAACAAAGGACTCAGAAAAACAATTTTAAAATGTTTTGAAAAGGACAGATTATGAACATTCATATTTCAAAATTAAAAACTAAAGCTATTTAGCTACAATAATTTCAGTGTAAAACTAGGATGGGCGCTGGAGATGTACCTTTGTGGTGGTGAATATGCTTCGCATGCACAAGATCCTGGTTTCAAGTTCCAGAATCAAAAATAAAGTAAAAACATGAAGTTAAAAACAATCATGTCATACAGGTTGTGAAATAGAGTGCAGATGAAATGAAAATGTTCTGATTTTCTACGGTGCCTTATTAGGGGATTTATAGATATGCCTAAATCTGAAACTTGTGTTTTAAAAATGTAGCCACCTCCACCTGCTAACTTTATGATCTTATGCTTTGCCTTCAGTGGGCTCTCTAGGAATTTAATCGGTGGTTGTAAACAAATACTTATGTGAGGTTCTAGTAATTCCCTCTATCTCCTTTACTTCCATGAAATCACAGATTTTTGGAACTTTTCGCTTTTAACAACATCCACAGAATATTTCTATTTTTTCTCCCTTTTCTTTGATCTTACCACATACTCGTAGGCAGAAAAGGGAGAGAGAAACTAGAGTTACAGTCACAGGTGTTAAAGACAGTTACTTCCATGGGCTGAGACCAGGAATCCCATTTAGTTTTCTTCTTTGTGCTTTTCTGTGTTATATGACTTGTTTTAATCATTTTGCAGAATTTGCAATTGGCAGAAACAATTTTATTAGAGAACACTAAAATGCTGGGTTTGAACAAAGCAGCCCACTCGGTGCCCTCTGCCAGGTTCCCAGCCTCCCCCTGCTGCCACCCCCCGAGATGGCTGGAAGGGCCCTCGGGAGCCAGCGCCCGGGTTGGGTGAGGGACGCTTTGTCTGAGCTTTGTCTCCTGAGTGTTTCCTATCTGCACCCGAGATGGGTTTCCTAGCAACCCAACTCATCACCTCTCCCTTGCAAGCACCACGGGGACCTGGACAAATTAATTTCCACTGTTCTAAATTGCAAGAGACTGGCAGGAACATAAATATCAATTCAAGGGTGAGAAAGTGTGGCGACAGGCCAGAAGCCCCTCCGTCTGGGGCAAACGTCAGAGAGCAAGGCAGATGCAACGACACGAACTTTTTAGCCCTTAGGGCCTTTTAAAAAACGTTTTATTGTTATCAGTCCATATTTTCAGTACATAATGATCGCACTCGTCGTGGGGAGTCGGTGCCCATCCCTTCCGCACCACTGCCTACATCTTTTGGGCCCCTTCCCGTTTGCCAAGATCTCTCTCCCTGTTTCCTAGTGTCTGTCTTTTATTTTGCTTTTACTCTTGAGTTATGCAAGAACTTTAAGAAAAATAAAGTTTCTGAAGGAAATCAACAAAACTGAAAGAAAACTCCTTCTGCACAAAATCCAGAGATGGTAGAGACCTTCGGGCGTCACAGTACTGGAGATGAGTGGGAAGGGCTTGCCATCTGTTTCCAGGGTGACCCCTAAAGGCGGCAAGCCCGATGTTCTGGGCAAAGGGGAGGACACAGACTCAGGTGTGGGATGAGGGAAAGGGAGGGGCGGGGCAGCCAAACAAGAAGAGTTTCTGAAAACCCCCGCATGTCTCTAAGGCAGGGAAAGCAACTGTTTCATACATTTACTGACACTTCGCCCCCATTTCATCCCAAATAACCTTCACAGCATTCCCCTGACACCAACAATGCTGTTGTCTCCATTTTACAGACAAGGAGACTGAGGCTCAGATGTGGGAGTGTCTTAGCCAAGGTCCTGCAGCTATGTTGGGTGAACGGGGGACAGGACATCAGGCGAACAAAACTGAGTCTGAGGAAACACGAAGGTACTTGGTTCTGCACGCGCAAGCCTGATGTGGGCCTCAGAGTCCTGAAGTCTGAGGGTCCTGGAGGCGGCAGCACCCACAGCAAAGACTGTTTCTACAGCAGAATGGGCAGGGACAGGTGTCTGGCTCCTCCTGATGACACCGTCGGGCTCCGAACCTGGATGAGGCCCCAAGGACACCAAAGCCAAGGTGGTCCCCAACCCAAGTGGCAGCTGGAGCCTCCTGGAGACTCAACCTCTCGCGTGGGAGTCAACGCAGCCCTTCTCGCGTCCAGTTAGGCTTCAGCCCGGTGGCATCAATGGAAGGTGGCCGGATGCTGACACTGGAACAATCCTGGGTCACAGGGACAGGACTGGCGTCCCAGGGTCCTCGGGGAGATGCGGCTCTCGAAGCTGCTACCGCGAGGCACGCTCCGCCTGTTTTGGCTGCTGCACCACGCGCCCCAGGCAGCCCCTCTGCTCTCTGTAACCAGGTGTGGGGAGACCAGCTGTCCCTGCTGAGAAGGCGGCTCCTGACCCAGCTGGGACAGTGCAACTCCAGGAAGTGCTGGGCACAGAGTCTACGACATGAGCTGCTTGGTACTCCATGACACAGTGGCCATCTTGCCAGCTTCTGCAAAACCAGCTGCGTTCGCCCTTCATGGCCCAGTTCATGTGCCGTCCCCCGAGCTCCTCCGGCCTCCGCCCTGGATGCAGTGACCGTGGTTGCGACTGGTATTCCCTGCACAGTGCGCTGCACTCAACAGTTTACATGCAGCGTCGCGCAGCGTTGCCATCAACACCTCTACCTTATGGGACACAAAGAGGAGGCTTTGAAAGCTGGAGCTGCCTGGCCGAAGTCCCCAAGCCACTCAGAGCCAGGACTGAAGCGAGACCAGGCAGCCTCTAGAAGCCGGCACTTGCCTTTTCGCCCAGCACGCTCGGCCCTGGCAGCGCCATCAGCCACGCTTGGAAGCACTCGCTGGCTGCCTACTAGACCCTGAGTGCTTGAGACAGGGTCCCTGTCCGACGTACGCACGGGGTTCCCGTCAGAGTGGGGACTGACTGTGTGCTGCAGTCTGCTCTGCCTGTGTGACGGGTCGACACCCGCATCACTTCTGCCTCAGTTTACCTGAACTCAAGGCACAGGGTCTCATTCAATCGAGCTCAGGGATGACACAGGGTAGAGGTGTACTACACACACCTCTGGCTCTTGACATCATTTTGTCCCACTTAATTACTAGAGGGAGCCCAGACATGTCATGGGTTTGTTGCAGGGCTCTCTGGGAGCCAGGAGTCTCCACCCTGAGACCACTATGACCCTTCAAGGTGGCTTTCATGGTCTCGGGTTTGGGGAAAATCATATCCATGTGGAACAGAGCCCCACACAGGCATTTGTGCTTCTGCCCAGAGGCCTGGACCACACACCTCAGAGAGGGGCTGGTCAAATGGCTTACAAATGCTGTTAACAGGAAAAACTCTGGACACCCCACAATAAACCAGGTGCCTGTGGTCAAAATGGGGCTCCAGGGAATGGGGCAAATATCAAGACATCTCCAGGGATCCAGGACCTCACTGGAAACAGCTTGGGACTATGATGCAGCCCGGTCCTCCATTTTCTAGGTGAAGAAAGAGACCCAAGAGGGGAAGAGACTCACCCAGGGCCACAGAGCATCACACCCCTTCCTCCTGGAGCAGCCTAGCCTCCCAGGAAGGCCATCTTCAAGGGGCCGGGCTTTGCCACTTTGTTTGGCACCGGGCAGGTGTGCTGTGACCTGCCCTCGCCATCCCCTGGGGCTCGGGGACTGACCGAGTTTCCCAGCACTCCAGCGGGTGGATCCTGAATTCCTATCGCTCTCAGTACAAGCTCTGCAGCCTTCTCCTGGGGACCATGACAACAGCCACAGGATGGAGCGGCTTGCACCATGGAAGTGTGTTCTACCACCATCGGATGCCCGGATATCTGAGGCAAGGTGTCAGCAGAGTGGTCCCTCTGCAGGCTCAGAGGGGGAAACCACCAAGCTCCTCTCGCCCCAAGCTTTCCGTCCTCCCTCAGTTTATAGACGCATCATGCCACCATTGACCTGGTTCTTCGCAGCTCTGTCTCCGCTATGTCCCCACATGTCTTCTCCCTTCCAGGTAAGCACAGAGTCATTGGGTTAAGAACCCATCCTAAATCTCGGATAATCTCTTAATTAAGTCTGTATCCAAACGAAGTCACAGCCTGTGGTTCGGGGGGCATGAATTTTGTAAAGACAGTTGTCCATCCACTAGGAGCCCTGAGAGGCTCACCGAGGCACTAGAACCCAGGACCTCAGGCCACCATGCAGCAAGGGCTCTGTCGCAGCCAGGACAGCTCTGGACAGCACATGTCCCCTCCCACTCCTCCTCCGCACCCTGCCAAGTGTCTCAGCAGGCGTGGTCGCCACTTCCCGTGCTGGCTCAGAGAACCCTGAAAGTCTCAGCAGTCCAGACAATGTGGGAGTTTGTCCTTTGAAAAGATGCTTCCCCCACAGCTCCCCTGATCCCCACTCAACAATGAACTTGAGAAGGGACCCACGCAGCTCTTCTTGAAGCCAAACTGAAAGTTGGTCATTCCTATAAACCAAGAGACAGGGAGCTTATGGTGACACACCAGACCCATGAAGTGCTCGCTCCACCTTCCTGTCTGGATCTGGCGGCCGCCGCTGGTAGTGTCCTCGAGCACCTTCAGATTACGTCCATTTCACTTAGAAAAAAGTAGAGCAGCAACGTTGTCTGCAGAAAAACCTGCAGGCCATGGTTGGTTGAAAGGACATAACTTCTGGGTGACGCAATGGAAATTTCGAGAAGGCCCCAGGAGAGTTTTCCACAAACAAGACCTTGGCAAGAGTCATGAACTTGAATGAGCCTCGTTGCTGAGATATTACGAGCGACAAGTCTGAGCACCCTGAAATCGAGGTAGTTCTTTGGTTTCTGTGTCCTTCTTGCTACATTTTGGCACGTTCTACATCCAAGACTCTGTTTCTTGACACCTGCTTTGCTCCAAGAAAACCTGTTCCCCACATGGATCTGTGATGCCTTCAGGGACACAACCATAGATTACAATAATGTCAGAAGTTTTGGCATCAGACAGACCCAAGTTTGGATCCAAGCTCTGCCATTAAGAGTAATATGTCCAGAGTAAGTTACAGTAAGCTAATATTAATAATTACCTAATGGGATTGTTATACATTAAATAATAATCACATATAAGGTACTTGTCACAATTGTTGTGCATAGCACGAACTCAAATGTTAGTCTTGTTACCTGATTATTACTATTATTATTCACAATGTCATAAAGACAATAAACTGACATGCACACACCCCAAAAATAGGCTTTCCATGCCACCCCAAAAATAGGCTTAAAGAAGAGCAGATGTTACCTCATTTCCGGTTATCTTTGCCCTGCCTTTCTAAGGCTGAACAGAAAATAGATAAAGTAGAAGAAGGTTGCTAAGCGACCAGTGGTGGGTAGCATACAGTGTAGACATGCTGGACAAAGGAGTGATTTGTGTCCTGGGTGGGATGAAGTAAACAGCACAAGAGTTCATTGTGCTACTTGGAATGGTACACAACTTAAAACATGAATTATTTCTGAACTTTTCCATTTAATATTTTCATACCATAGACTACAGGTAACTGAACCTGCAGGACTCCTATGCTCAACTCATGGTTTGATTATGAGAATGAAATGAAGATATTTAAGGTGCTTAAAATCGTGCCTAACATGTGCGGAGGACTTGAGAAATGTTGAGCATTATTACTATCACTATTATATTTATATTCTAGTACTTTTCATAATGGAACCTATTGCCTCCTAAACTTCTATCTTATAATTAACATCATTTTCATAAACATCTAAAATTCTAGCTACCAACATCCTTTATGCTCATAAAGTGCAAAAGTTCTCAACAAACCCAACAGATTTAATCCAGCAATATAATAAAAGGATAATTTTGCACAGCCAGGTGGGGTTTATTCTGGAAATGCAAGGCTGGTTCAACAACTCAAAATCAGTCAATGTAACTAACATATTAATCAAGTAAAAATGCATGATTATTTCAGAAGACTTAGGAAACCCATTTTGAAAAATACAACATCTACTTATGATTTAAAAAAAAATGTCTCCATAAACTAGGAATAGAAGGGAACTCCTTAATCTGCTAAGGAGCAGCTACCCAAAACAGCAGCTGACATCAGATTTAATGGAAGAAGGCTGGATTCTTCCTGTCGAGCTCAGAGCAGAGTGAGGCCATCAGTGTCCTGCTCCCCATGCTCCTTTTCATCAGACTGGAATTTGTGGTTGGTGCAATAAAGCAAAGAGAGATCTGAGGCATACAGACAGGAGAAACAAAACCATCTCTACTTACAGACAGCACAAGCATTCACACGGGAAATCCCAGGGACTCTACAGAGATGCTGCTGGAGACAAGAGCAGAGCCTTGCAAGGTTGCAGGATGCAAAGTCTGTGTACAAAGTCCAAAACCGTATTTCTGATTTCCGGTAACAAGCAACTAGACATTGAAATTAAATAAACCGTACCATTTGTAATAACATCAAAAATGATGAGACACTTAGGTATAACCAACGAAAAACTGCAAGATTGGATGCTGAAAATTAAAGTACACTGATAAGATAGATCAAGAGACCCAAGTAAATGGAGAGCTATTCTGTGTCTACGGCTCAGAACACTCGCTATTATTAGTATAGCAATTCTCCATACAGTAATGATTGACATCTTAGCAGGCTTTTTTTTTTTTTATGGTGCTGGGGATGGAACTCAGGACCTTCTGCTTGCAAGGCAAGCACTATAACCACTGAGCTAAATCCCCAGCCCCTTAGCAGGCTTTTTAAAAATATCAACAATTTGCTTCTAAAAATCTCCATCGAAAGACAAAGAAACCAAAATAATTTTGAAAAAGAGCAAAATACAAGCACACATAATGTAGGAGTTCAAGATTTACCAATAAAGCTAGTGCACCAAGACACTGTGGTGCTATATTGGCAGAAAAATACATAAATCAATGGACCAGAGTGAAGAATTCAGAAATAACCCTACCCAAATGTGGACAGTTGATTTCTGGTGAAGGTTCAATGGCAATTTAATAAAGAATTGAAACAATGATACTGGAATTTTTAGATGTTCATATGGCAAATAAAATAGACCTCACCCTATATATCTCACACTTCATCAAAAATTAGTTCAAGGAGAAAATCCTTGCAACCTCAGGTTAGGCAAAGTTCTTAGAAATGACAGCAAAAGGATGGTCTATAAAAGGAAAAATTGATAAGGTGGAGTTCATCAAAAACAGCGCTTTACTCTGTGCAAGACATCATTAAGAGAATGAAAAGGTAGGCATTGCGATTAGTCATTAGAGAAATGCAAATTAAAACCATAAGGAAATGCCAACACATACTGCTATAGCTTAGATCCTGAATATCCTCCAAGGTGTACATGCTAAAGGCTCAGTCCCAGAGTGGTGCAATTGGGAGGTGGTGGAAGCTTTCAGATGTGGGGCCCAGTGGGAGGTCCTTAGATAATTGGGGGTGTGCCACCCCAGGGGATTGTGGGTACCTAGGTCCTTCTTCATCCTCTCTTTGCTTTCTGACCATGACGTGAGTGGTTTTGCTCTTCCACATTTTCCCACCCCCATGTTCTGCCTCACCACAGGCCTAAAGCAATGGTGCTGATCTACCATGAACTGGACTCTCCAAAACCATGAGCCAAAATAACTCTTTTTCTCTTTACAAGTTGAGTATCTTGAAAATTTTGTTATAGTGATGGAAAGCTGATGAACACATTCAAGTAGCTAATATTTAATGTAATGTCTTGGTCAAAACTTATGGAACTGGCCATCTCAAGTATTGACAAGCATGCTGAGCAACTGCTCGCCCCACATGCTGCTGGTAGGAATGTGAAAGAGGATGACCACTATGGAAAAGAGTTTGGCACACACTTGCCCTATGACACAATTCCACTCCTAGGCATTTATCCAAGAAAAATAACATCTATCAACACCAAAACTTGTGTAAAAGAGTTTGTAATGATGTTATTCATAATTGCCAGAAACTGGAAACAACTCAAAATGTCTTTCAACTGGTGAATGAGTAAACAAAGAAATCTACATGTCAGATTATAACTCAGCAACTAAAAAGAATGAAGTATTGATACATAGCAACATAGTGAGTTTCAAATAAATTATACTCAGGGAAGGATGTGGATGAATCAAAAGGCTCTTTGATTCCATTTATATGCAAAGCCTTTTAGAGATGGACCGAGGATGGGTGGCCCACCAGGGTGGGGATAGGGAGGTTGAGTGAGAGGATTTGAGTGAGGGATTTGGAGAGGTGCTGAAATTCTTCAGTATATTAAACATGATTGTAATGCCTTGGTTAAAACTTACAGAAAATTTAAAAATTAAATATTAGGTTTTCATGACTTAACTTTCCAGTTTATTTTACATCACTCACTCTTTTCCTTCCTCACTCAACTCTCTGCACATTCACCCCCCTCTGCATCACTCTTGCCCAAACACCCTGTTCATCTTTATACCTCTACTCCTCTACTCAGATGAGCCTCTCTATTGAAACGCCTGCCTCACTAACCACCTCCCTAACCAATTGCAGAAAGTGTCCAGTACAACATCCAACTCCTGATCCAAATATCAGCCATTTGAGGTAGTCTTCGCTCATGCCCTGCCTTTTAAACTATGCATGCTCTCTCCATAAAAGCTAGACTCGAGTCTAGTTTCTGCCACCAGATGCATGATCTGAGGCAAGTCACTTACTTTTCCTGTGCCTCTAACTTCTCATCTGTAAAATAGAGATAACAAGTGTACTACTTTGCTAAAATTGTTGGGATAATGGAGATAAAATATGAAATGTGCTCAGAAGAGCACCAGATGGAGTAACAAAATACAAACATGATGATGGTTGTAGTGAGGATGGTGATGGCTATGAAGGTGATGATTCTGGTAAGGATGGCGATGGTGATGGTGGGGATGGTGGTTGTGATGATGGTGATGGTCATGATATGGTGATGATGGTGGGGATGGTGATGGTTGGGATGGTAGTGATGGTGATGATGG
>PVJO010021171.1:0-30574 GCA_004026905.1 Hystrix cristata | reverse complement strand
TTTTTGGGGCCACTGGCGTTACATTCAAAAAGTCCTTGCCTATGCCTATGTCTTCAAGACTTGTATCTACTTTATCTTCCAGCATTGTTTCCATTTTAGAATTTAGATCTTTGATCCTTTTAGATTTTAGTTTAGTTCACGGTGACTTCGGTGACATATGTAGGTCTAGACTCAATCTTCTGCCTGTGGATATCCAATTTCCTTAGCACCAATTATCAGAGAGGCCATCTTTCCTCCAGTGAATGTTTTTGGTTGGTCCTTTTATCAAAGATCGAGTAGCTGTATGGACCAGGATTTTTTGTGCTTCTTCTTTTCTGTTCCATTCATATACATGCTGGTTTTTTGGTTTTGTTTTTGTTTTTTGTGGCTTTTATTTTTTTTTTTCTGCCAGTACCATGCTGTTTAATCGGTTATATTATAACTTCAAGCCTGGGAGAGTAATGCCAGTTGGTTAGCTTTTGTTACCCAGGAAGGCTTTTGCTACTCTGGTCTCTTCTTGTTCCATACAGATTTGAGGATTTTTTTTTTCTCTAGTTCTGTTAAAAATGCCATTGGTATTTTGATTGAGACTGCATTAGATCTCTATACCAGTTTGGGAGGCACAGCTATATTGATTATATTGGCTCTGCCTATCCAGGAACAGGAGACCTCTTTCCCTTTTCTGATGTCTTCCTCAATTTCCTTTTTCAGCTCTGTAATTTGCACTGTAGAGAGCTTTCACTTCCTCAGGTAGGTTAATTCCTAAGTATTTAATTTTTTTGGGGGGGAGCAGGGGCTGGGGATCAAACTCAGGGCCTTGTGCTTGGTAGGCAAGTGCTCTACCACTCGGGCTAAATCCACAACCCCCTTAATTTTTTTTTTTTTTTGATGCTATTGTGAATGTTATTGCTTTGCTAATTTCTTTTTCAGTGAGTTCATTATTAGTGCATAAGAAATGCTATTGATTTCTGTGTGTTTTGTGTCCTGCTATTGCTGAATTTGGTTAATAATTCTAGGAATCATTTGTTGGAGTTTTTGGGTACTGTAAGTATGGGATCATGATATCTGCAAATGACAATACTCTGACTTCGTACTTTGCAATATGTATCCTTATTGTTTCTTTCTCTCCTTTGATTGCTTTGGCTAATGTTTCAAGGACTATGTTGAATATGAGTGGTGAGAGTGGACTTCCTTGTCTTGTTCCTCATTTTACAGGGAAAGCTTCCGGTTTTATTCCCATTTAATATGATGTTGGCAGTAGGTTTGTCATAAATGGCTCTTACCAGATTGAGATAAGGCCTTTCTATACCTTTTTTCCTCTTTCTTTCTGTTCTGTGGGGAACCCAGGAGCAGGACTTGTAGCATTTGTTAGTTGGGCTGATCTCTTCTTGTCTTGCACATGGACCACGTGAGGCCGAGGCCAGTGGGCACAGGAGTGTGGGGCACACTAGGCACCTCTGCCCTTGCCTCCTGTGTGAGTCCTGGGCCAGGGCTGGTGAGGGCAGGGCAGGCAGCTCCACTGTGCTCAACATGTGTCTTTTATCAGCTTGGCGACTCATGTGAACCTGCACTAGGATCATTTCTGCAGATATTTTAGGCCAGATTGAATTGTAGTTGGGTGCACTAACGTTTCCCTGTGAGTTCTCTCATGATTAGGTTTAGGTCGCATCCTCCCATGAAATCCATTACTTAAATACATCTCATGACCTGCCCTTTCCTATGGTCTCTTCATTGATTTAGTAACTTACTCAAATTAAATACCTTTCACAAAATAGTGATTACATCCCAGGTAACGCTACAAACCTTTGTTTTTAAACTTTTATTTCAATAACTACGTCAAAGGTCCAGTGAGGTAACTGGATTAGGAAGAATGATATCAGATAAATGAATAATAATCTGATATGCTTCTTTAGAGCAAAACTTTCGTATGGTACCAACAACTGGATTATTTTTGCTTCACCTTTTGTAGAGAATGTATATTGCAGAATGTATATTGCTTTCAGATTAATTTGCTAATCTGTGGCTTTATTGCCAATCTTGTATAAATTGGATTGTTGTCTATATTTTAGAGAGGCAGAGGGGTTATTTCAATTTACCAGTATAAGTCAATTACAGTCAAAATTATCAACATATTTACTCCATGCACATTCATTATGTTCAATAATGGATCCATAATTACACTTCTATCAGTATGGTTCAATACACAAGTCATTTCTATTCATGTCAATGGTTGGTCATTAGTAAGAGCATTTCCTACACTGAACTATCTTCTCCTTTGACTCTTGTACGAGGTAGAAAAAAGGTTATAAACTTCAGTGATTACATTCAAAAATGTGTCTAGGCTTACAACCACTGACTGAATTTTAAAAGACAGTTCTGTACAGACATAAATTTCAAAGTAGCATTCATTAAATACAGACCATTGACTGTCCATGGATAGTTTATTTCTAATACCTCTGAGTGTCTGCAATTTGAATCATGCCTGCTTATAGTATATTACACATAAATATTTATCCACAGTAATAAGCAACTAAGAACGTACACTGTAGGCTCCACCTCAGTTTCTATTTTGAAATATTGTAAGTTCCATATTTTGTTCATCACTTTCTTTTAACTTGGTTTTCCGGGATTTCAGACCCCTCAATTCTGGTTCCATTTCTGTTCACATAATGAAAATCCCTGAAGAATATCCAGGATTATTTTAGTATTTGAATTCTAGCCATAAAGTTCAAATTTTTGAGGTTATATTTAGGCCAGATTTACAAAAAAAGTTTTCCTCTTCATCTTGAAACTCCTCTTTCAAACTTAGATTCTGAAATACAAAATCTTCCACAGCCTCTCTCGGACTTAAAAGATATTTTTACATTCATATTTCCTTTTATTGTCTATAGTAGATTTTCATTTGTCGCTGGTCAGGTGAATTTAAATGACACCCAGACATTTTTTTTCTGTGATTATTTTGTCAGTGGTCTTTAGTATCAATGAATGATTTTTCATAAATCATATTAACTCAGAACATCTCCAAACTATTTCAATAACTGACACATATCTTTAGGAACAATCAGATCATGGTTACAATGTCTGCATTTTATAATCCTTCTTCTGACAGAATTACAGAAACTTGCATAATTCCTGTATCAATATCATAATCATACGATTTTGGTGATCCTTTCTGTGTTCTAATTTCTTTCATGACCAAATAACAAAGAATTTGTATACCATTTGCACACGATTATTTTCGTATTTCAACAGACACATCCAAAGAATATATAGCTTGACCCTTTAAGTAGACCCACTTTCTGCTGTTCCTTGGATGTCATCTGTCTCCCGAAGGTTCCTGTGTTAGAGGCTTGGTTCCCAGTGTGGTGATACAGGTGGCAGAACCTTTAAAATGTGGGCTCTGAACGGATAATACTGCCCACAGAAAGTGTCCTTATAGCTTTCATAGCACCTAGTTAGTTCCTATAGATCGATAGATCCAGCGCTCAGTACAGAGAGAGACCAGCCCCTGCCCATTTGTAGCTTCCTGTCTCACCAAGGGATCTTTCTAATGTGCACTCTCTCCTCACCACCTGCCATGCTGTGAGAGCCATATAAACTGTTTTTTATATGTTTCACCCATTTTACAGATAAAGAAACTGATGAGTTACTTATTTGCAACAAGCAACAACAGTGTAAGTGCAGATTTCATGAATACTCATAGAATTAAGGTTGTGGAATTTCCTGGATTAATGTTCCTCTCTCTTTGGTTTCCTGTGCTATCTACTCTATTGGCTAGTGACAGAAGTCAGATACTGATTTTCTTAAATTGATTTATTATATATGTAGTTATGTATTTTTCAAATAAGTGCCATTTAAAATTCACCCATTTCTGGTTATATTTTTCAGTTTTGTCTCTTTTTTAGTTATTAAAATATATACTTTTAACAAATTAATGTGAATCTATGTAAAAATATCAGTGCATCCCATAAATACACTTAAAAGTTAAACACAAGATCAAAACAAAATTAGTATTTGAGTTTCTAGGTTAACTTTACTTACCACATATAAGTATTTTACATTCCAGCAGAAAGCGTCTGTATAGTCATTATTCACCAATTATTTTCACATTAAATTCAACAGTACAATTAGCCATGGTTATAAACACTATGGTTATTTTGAGTGAACAAAGGCTAAAGACAAATACGTCTAGCTTTTAAAAAGGTAGAAGTGCTATAATAAACGGGAAGTTTTCTTAACACGGCCATCTATTTCTCTGAAAGGAACATATGAGGAGAGATGGTGACTGCTGATTTCTCCGGCTTTGCAAAGAGGAAACAAGGTAGAAAGAACTACAGAGCTACTACAGGCAACAAGGGTTAGCAGGGAATAGGATCGAAATGATAAAATCAGAAAGATGGACAGAGAGCATCTCTTAAAAGTAAGGAAATACATATAACAAACATAAAATAGAAGAATAATACCTATATAGTTCAAAGATAATTCTAAATGGGAAGGATACAAGACAGCATAAATAATTAGGTAAAATAATGCATGGGAGTAGAAATATGTTGCTGGTTCTATATATGGTCATGTTGGAAATATTTCATGTGTTTGAAAGTAATTTTGATAAAATTATATGTATCCAGTTATTTAAAAATCCTATTAAGAATACCTTTGGGGGGTTAGAAAGAACATATTTTATAAACTACCTAAAATGTGTTATGTGGATATACTAATCCTCCACGAGGAATGTAATCGTTTATGTGCTACAAATATATACTAATAAAAGAAATAAAAACTGAAAAAACACAAGATTACAAATGGGATGACAAAAAAATTATGTAGTTGTATCTGCTGTATCATTACTATGACTATAGAATAGAGATATCATTGGTAGTGAGTTGAGGAGGAATTAATGCTGTGAGCAAAACATGATATAAAAATAATTTGAAGTAAATATTAAAAGAGAATTGACTAATGTATTAACTACAGAACATCCCGAAAGTTTGTCTCTCTTGTCTTTCCCTTGATAGTATGCTCGTGGCCGGTTTAAATGTGTGGACAGGAAGCTACATGGTCTTTTCATTCTTACCTGTTGACAACATCACATGAAAAGAAATGCTAACGTGAACGAATTAGAGAGATACAAACAAGTTAGAAGAATACCTAACATCAATATTGAGTTGTTTTGAGTTAGTGTATAACATGACAAAACATTGTATTTGTATGATTCGTGATAAAATACCAATATGAATGTCGGTGAGAGAAGAATTGCAAGCACTAACATTTGCCCCAACAAAGACAGAGAAGAGTTTGCCAATTAAGCTGAAATTAATAGCATCATCACAGCAATCCAGTAAAGGAACTTACTAGAAATATGACATTAGGTAACTCATTAAAATACATTAAACATTCGATTGCATGGTTTTGTCTTTGTTTCTTTCACTTCCCATCTTATGTCACTAGTCACACTATCATAGTCTTAGATGTACCAAACTGCTCCATATTGTTCTGTATATAGTGTATGTATGGGAGCATCTTAATTTACAACAGGGTATGTCCCAATCACCCAGCATAAATGGAAAAATACATTTAAAATGCCAATATCCTGAAAGTCAGAGGTGAACAACACATTACACTCTAGGATATCAGTTGTTTACCCTCGTGCTCCCTTGGATGACTGGGAGCTATGGCTTATTGCCACATGTAAGAGAATATCACACTGCATATTGATAACCCAGGACATGACCAAAATTCGAAATTCAAAGTTTGGCTCCTACTAAATGGACATCTTTCACACTATCTTACAGTCAGAAATCCATGACTTGAACATCCTAAGTTTGTAGCCATCTATATACCAATGAGATATCACATACCCACTGGGAAGACTATACATTAAAAAGACAGAATAACGAGTTTTGATAAGGGTGTGAAGAGATAAATAGTGCCGTTGCTTTGAAAAATTGCTTTGGTAATCCACAATATTAAGCTTGGAGCTACCAAATGACCCAGTAATTCCGCACTTAAGTATATTTTAAGATAATTAAAAGAAATAGGCAAACACCAAACATGCAAATGAATATTCAGAGTCGCATCATTAATAATAGCCCAAAGTGAGAATAAACTGAATGCCAGATAATTGATGCATAGATTAATAAAATGTTTTATACTCATATGATGGACTAATATTGAACTAAAAAAATGAACAAAACGCTGGTACCACTACAACATAGATGAATCTTAATAGTATTATGGTAAGTGAAAAAGGCTAGACAAAAAGGCCAATTATTGTATGAAATATTCACAGTCCATAGAGACAGAAAATAATTTACTGATGGCAAGAGGTTGGAAGGGATGTGAAATGAGGAGTAACTGCTAATGGGTATCTGATTTATTCCTGGGTTAAGAATACTGTAATTGTTACAAAACTGTGAATCTATATAAACGTACCTGAGCTCTAAATTTTAAATGATTAAGATTTTATCATTTGAATTTTATCTTAATAAGAATAATAAAAAGAAATGAGGTGGATTTTAAAGTTAACTGTTACTGATATATAGTTAAAATTCTACATGGTTGCTTGGTCTTGGTTTACTTTGTTTTGTTTCATTTTAAGACAGAGTCTCATTCATCGCCCAGGCTGTTTTCAAACTCATGAGCCTGCTGACTCAGCCTCCTTAGTGCTTCAGGATAAAATAAAGTTCCCATATATCAGTATGAATGCAGAAAGAAGTTTTTTATAAATTGGTCAATATACTTGAGTTGGAATTCTCAAGGATAATAACCAAATGATCTATAAATATGTTTAAGAATGTTCAATCACAGTAGAAAATATTTCCCTTAGAAAATTAAACTGAAAATCAAAACCTGGTACTATTGCATAAAATGTTGGAATGCATAAAATTAAAAAGAATGACAGTAGCAAGTACTGGCAACAATGCAGGGTATTAGCATACTCTCTGTATTCCCGGTGGAAATTCAAATTTGTACTATTGTTTTGGAAAACTCCTGCACATTACTTACTAAAAATGGGTATATGCATATGCTGCAACCTAGTAATCCTGCTAAATAACAATTATCAAAATGGATGCCTGTGTACACCAAACACCATATATAGGAAAGTCCATTGCATTGTTCTTTTAACTCAAAATGACCAACTGCAGAACAAACAGATTGTTACCATTTTACAAATAATGAAATTTATTGAATGGCATACAAAAATGAATTTTAACCTCACCAATATAATATTTAAGAATATACTCAGATATTAAATTGTTCACATAAAGAAAAATGTGCAAATCTAACCTATGGCATTAGATGTGATGATCTTGATCAAATTTAGGAGGAAGGGAGCATGTATTCATTGGAAGAAGACAGAAATCGAGCTTTGCAGATTGTTAATGTTGAAGGATTCAAATTAAGTGATAATCATATAATCATTGAGATGACCTAGTATTATGATTTTTGTATTCTTCTATGTTTTACAGTTTAAAAAAAAATTCTAAAGAGTCTAACTTGTACATATGTATTCCCTTGTATAAATAACTCCAAACAAGATCATATGATGTGTTATATCATATAAATGTATTACATCTACTATACAATTGGTATGTAAGTATATACTATATTTAATATAGTCTGTTTAAAGCCCACATGTGTCTCATATATATTAATGTGTAATTTATCAAATAAAGAGTATATAAACCCTATGAAAAAGGTCTAATTAGAGAAACAATCTTCAGCATTATTTACCTGTGGGTACAGGCCTAGGGTCAGAGAGGCAAGAGGGACTACCTGAAAAATTACATTTTTATTTTACTGAGATTGTTCATGTATTACTTACATAACATTTAAATGCAAAATTATAAGCAACATTAAATACATTTTTCTCATTAACACTTCTGAATTATAAGGTTTAAATCATCTCAGTATAATACGAGACCATTATTGAGGAAACGTTCTGTGGTAAAATTCAGTCACCTGTGTAAAGGTATTTTCAGACAGTGAATGAGATTCAGCAAGCAATAAAGTAAAATCTTGGTAATAATTTCTAGCTCTCTCCTCTATAGCTCCTTAAATGTGCAAACTTTAAAATATCAGCAAGTTTTTCAGGTATTCATGGCAGTGGAATTACATGGAAGCATTTCTTTCATAAATCTGCTATAAAAGTTTACAATTCAATATTTTATGATCCTGTGCCCAATCTACATGTCAGATGTTTTCTGTATTCCATTCTTCTTAAAAGCAGTGGCCTTTTACACTTATTTTCATATGAGAAATGTAACCACACCAGAAATTTTAATACAGCATTATTTAGTGAGAGTCTAGATTTTTTTTTTTCTATGCAACATAGGCAATTCCTAGGCTTAACATACCTCTTGATAACTTTTACAGTTACTAGAATCTCCCAAAAGGAAAACACTCCTATTTCTCAATCCACATTTTCAGTCATGTCCTATTATGTTTATTTATAGCCGGATGTATAACAATCATTTTTGTAATCATGAGAAGGAATCAATTGTTCTGGTTGTAAACCACTAAATTTTGGTGTGGTTTTTAGGGAGAGAAAACCTGATTCAACAATTTTGATTGTTCCATTTGTCAATTGGAATTTAAAAAAAAATGTAAACTATATCAATCCTAACCCAAACCAGCTCAAGGAAAGAGAATATTTTGCTTCATATTTAGGTTTTATGTGAATCCATAAGTTTTTTAAATGCTACTGATCAATGGGACCTGAATTTTGTCTTCTCTCAGTTCTAGACTCTGTCTTATAGATTCAATTTGAAACCAAGTCTATACCTATCTTTAAGTGAGTATATTTTCTAGAATTCCTAGAAAATTCCCTAGATTTCATTGACCTTAATATGCACTAATTATCTTTAGTCTGAACTATATGGTACAATCCTTTGGTGAGTTACTGCTCCAACATGATATAGAAGCCAGCAAGTACATATACGAGGTACATGTATTTTTCCAGAATGATTAAAGGTATTTTACTGCGTTAAGCATGAGTCAATTTTAGATGGCAAGCATGCCAAATAAGCACTGCATAAAAAATTAGCTGAGTCTCTAATGAACTTTTATCAGCATCATGATAAAACATATGGATGTCCTGGTTTAAGTCTCATTTCCTCCCAGAAGTCTTCCTTAAACCAACATAATAGTTTGGGCACTGAAATTATATATTAATGAAATACTTCTAGTATTTATTTATTTAAATACAATTTCCTGATTTCTATTGTGTCTTGTTGACAGTAAAATCCATGACAGTAGGTGCCAATTGTAACCTCAAGATCCAATAAAGAGTTTGCCAAATAAATATTTCTTTAATGAATTAATGGAAATTTAACGTTCTAAATTTAAGGTTCTACTGAACAAAAGAAGGTCCAATTTGAGTTTATGTTTAAGATTCTTTTCACAATCATTTTCATATACATTTACTTTGGAAACTTGAAAGCCAGCAATTATTGCAGAAAAAAATAATACTGCTTTGAATTATTCAAGGTAGATGAAGCTATGAAGGTAGACAGTTCATGATGTGATTAGTGCCCTATAAAAAGAAGCAACACACGGAATGTCTCTTTCCAAGCACAGGCATCCATCTGAAAATCTGGATAAGAACCCTCACCAGGTACTAAAAGATACTAGAAACCAAGTGGGCAGACACCATGATCATGGACTTCCAAACTTCCAGGAATACCATGAATACATATTTACTGTTTAAACCACTCAAGCTATGGTATTTTGTTACAGCCACCAGAATTGCTTAATAGAGAAATGTAACCTACTCATGAATAATATTGTGTTATTTTTAAATTCAATAATTTATACAAAGTTTTTAACTAATTTTAGTAGTGATTATTGTTCCACAGATTTTTTTATGTAACTGTAAGTAGCATTCAACTCTTTTGTCTTAGAAACTGTCCTGCTACGAAAAACCACGGAATGGGAAAAAAATTTTACTAGCTATCCATCAGACAAAGGTCTAACATCTAGAATGTATAAAGAACTTGAAAAAATGAAACCTCCCAAATTTAAAGACCCAATCCAAAAATGGGCAACTGAAATGAATAAACATTTCTCAAATGAAGAAATAAAAATGGCAAATAAGTATATGAAAAAGTGTTCAACATCACTAGTCATCCACGAGATGCAAATCAAAACAACATTAAGATACCATCTCACTCCAGAAAGAATTGCATCTATGAAAAATCAACCAATAACAAATGCTGGGGGGGCTGTGGGGAGAAAGGAACCCTCCTCCACTGTTGGTGGGAATGCAGACTGGTCCAGCCACTGTGGAAATCAATGTGGAGATTCTTCAAACAACTAGAATTAGAGGTTCCATTTGACCCACCTATTCCCCTACTGGGGATCTTTCCAGAAGAGTTAAAATCATCATACCACAGAGATATATGCACAACCATGTTTATAGCAGCGCAGTTTGTAATAGCTAGGTCTTGGAAACAACCCAAATGCCCAATGACCAATGAATGGCTAAAGAAGATGTGGCTTTTCTACACAATGGAGTACTACACTGCCACAAAGAAGGATAAACTAGAGTCATTTATATGTAAATGGATGTTCCTTGAGAATATTCTACTAAGCGAAATAAATCAGACACTCATGAGCACACATCGAATCGTTTCTCTGATATGAGAAACCATAACTGTAAATAAGGACAAAGTAGTGTAACGGAGATCATATAAAAGGAAGATAATATACAAAGGAGAGGAGTACCAGAAAGAGGGAAGGGGTGAAAAGCAGGAAGGGAAAAAACGGAAAGAAAGGAGAAAGGGAAATCATGGAGAATTGTAAATAAACCTGCTGTAAATAGGGATGGAGGGAACAGAAGGGAGGGGAGAGTAGAGGGGGGAGAACCAAGAGACACCATGTACAGGTACAAAACAAACATGTTAAACGTAATCAATATATGGACAATGTACCAATACATGTTCTTGGTTAAAAAAAAAAAAAAAAAACTGTCCTGCTTTATAATATTCCCTATCCACGCTGTAAGATTTAGAGCTTTTGATTTACTCCAAAATGCTACTTCAGACCATTTTGATGGGCCCTCTACAGATCTACAAGCCTCCTGAAATAAATTTATTATAATAGTTTTATACCATATTTAAATTACCTTTTTACACATTCTGTTCCTTCATAGGTTGTAAATTTCTCAGAAAAAAAAATATTGCTGAGAATTCCATTTCTAGTGACTAACACAGGAATTAATGTAATAGGTGACTAAGAAATACTTCTAATTCAAGCGATGTATTTAGATATTAGAGAGTAATGTCCAGTATATGTTATGTAAGAAATAATTTAAAATCATAGCAGAGTATGTGTGTCTTTATAGATACAGATATAAAACTTTTATATGCCTATAAAAGCTACGTAAGAAAGCACCAAAGCACGTAGATACCATTTTGAGCCCATGTAATGACATCTATTATCTAAAGCAAATTAAGTTGAACATTTAAGCTTATCATTGACCAGGAGCCACATAAAAGAATGATGTAATATTTGACAGAAGACCTGGACTATTTCAAATCCTAGGAGAATTCCTTTACACTTTTTTAAACACACTGAGCTAAAAATTTGGTAATACATCAAGATATTAATAATAGATCTGTAAGGTATGGATGGTTTACACACAGAGAAACTTTGGGCTGATATATTTTAGATCATATAATTGAAGTCCCTATACTGTTTTATAAACTGAAATACTCAAGGTATTGTACAATATTACAAATGGTAAAAAAATTTCAAAGTCAGTAAGTCTACCCTTGTTAGACTTTCCCAAGTGCTTTGCACCATTGGTCTGAAAAATTGAAAAAAGTCAAGATGTGCTAAATAACTGCTGCAGACTACAATTCTTAATTAAGTCATGACTGTAAAGTTATAAAATTTAATAAACTTTTTCATAGCATTCTGTATTTTACAATAGCTGCTCCTCTCAGAATATAGTTCTTTTGATAATACTGGTTCTATATGAGTCATTAATAAATGAGTTCATGTTTGGAAAAAAAAAAAGAAAAAATTCTAAGGAAAAAAATCGGTACTTATCCCTTAACAAAGAGTTTTGTCAGCGCGCAGGTTAATACTCCTTCTCAGCTTTAGTTCCACAAGTAGAACTACTGGATCCCTTCTGGGTCCTTTGAATGTAATTGAGCTTCTGCTTCAGTAGAATTCTATGCTAGCCACTCTGCTCCGGATTTAAAAATCAACCTTTTTGTTACAAAAAGGGCCTTATTGGTAAAGCAAGAATATTGCATTGTATCCCTCTCCACAACATCAGGACAAATGTGTCCTGAGAGCTCTATTAAGTACACAAGAATGCAACAGTGACACATTTAAATGCAAAATGCAGCAGAAAAAGTACTACTCGATTTTCTAAGGGACTGAAATTGGGTGACTCAGATTTAAACTGTTGTTTTACTGTGAATTATGATCCTCTTGCCCTGTAGTGGCTCTAGAAGTTGAAAATGGATGTCTGTATTATTATATATCATCTGAGATTCTTTAGGAGACTGAACTGCAGAAGAAAAATCTTCTGTCTTCTTTTCTAGCAAAGCTCTCATTGACTTAAGAGGAATTTATCAATGTAAAGGGATTGGTTTATTACTGCTTTAAACCTTTCATGCATCACAAAGAGATTTGCTAAATACTTTCATGGGGTCTGCCTGTGTGCTGCCAGGAGCTTGAGAAAGACACTGAACCTTCTGGTGATTGAAATATACAGTCCCGCTGCAGGGAATTAACATAATTGGAATCAGGACTAGATGTTTTTACAGAAGCTGATTATATGCAGTTCCAATAGTATCATTACTTTAGCCTGTCTCACCCTTCGGGGCATAAGAAGTCTTGCACACACGTTTTAAATATGATAGCTGCTCAGCAGGTGAGCCACACTTCCAGTGAGAGGCACATTAGCTGTAATTTATAAAGTGTAGTTGGCGCCATTTAACTTTCTAATTATCTGTAATGTTAAGATATGTTAAGTGGTAATATATTGCTTTTGCTATCTACCTTAGAAGTTGCAACTTAACGATATTACTATGATCTACTGGAGAACCTCAAGATCCTTCTTCATGGCATATTAACCAAATGAAATCTTGGGAAACTGGAACCAGAATGCATGTAATTGTAAACTTATTTATCTGAAAACACATTTGGAGAGCCAGAGTGAACAAAGAGCTATCACAGATAGCCACATATCAAGATATCAAACAAATTTAATAACCAAACCAATTTTATCATTAATGTCCACATGGAATTCTTTTGCTTCAAGGAGAAATATAATATCTAACTGCACTACAATTGTGGGTATTAGTTTTTGTTTTTGTTTTTGTTTTTTAACTGACAATCTAAAATTCAAATCAAGTATGGGCTTGCTTATTTCTTACACGTGGATGTAGTAACTGGGAAAATTGAAGCCCCGAGATATTATTTGATGATTATGTTACCTCCTTCATGATGATGAATATCATAAAAAATAGCCTTACAAATACTTCTTTCTAGTCTAGGAACCAGCAACTTTGCTTTCCAATCTCACCTTTTTCTTCAAAGCTGAATGGGTGGTTAAAATAAGTGAAATCGCTATATTTTATTTAGAATGACAGCATAATCAATGAGTAGATGTATGTTTAATTATGGGATAAGATTTTATAAGTAATTTAGATCCATAGACTATACAAATCACAGAAAATATGACAAGCATATTTCTTTTCATACAAAATACGAAAAGTAAATCAAGTAAGGCTTAAAAAAATGTTGCCGACTTGAAATTGTGACTTAATGATTAGGCTATAACATACCAGACACCAAGTCAGGCCAGTGTCTCTTTGAGAACATATATGACTGCTTTTGAGATATTTTCAAATAATTTTAACTCCTTAGTACATAACATTCTCACAATTTCCCTTTTTCTTGTTCGAAGTAATAAATAACTCCTCTTGCAGAAAGTACTCTCGCAAACTTGAAATGACCATAATTAATCCAATGACAATGTAGGAGGAACAACAACTGCAATTCTAACTTTAAAAAATTATTGCGGATAGAAATTATTAAACCCACACCTATGCTCTTTTATTGCATAGATATATTTTACACTTTGGGCCTAAATGTAAACTAAAAAAAAAAAAATGTCTACATTCCACGTGACTCAGATGTAAAATAAATAATGCATCCATTCAGTGCATGAAAGATTATTTTTTTAAAAGTGAGTGGCAAGCAACCCCAGCTGTTACCTCCCTGAAAAGCATACCAGCCCCCAATACCACTGGTTAGATGAGGTAGGTGTTTAGGAAGTCCAACAATGCATCCTTTATCCAGCTCAGCAAAACATTTTGCTTGTCTTCTGTTACTTTGCAATGTTAACAGAGAGAGGCTGAATTAGTTAGATGTGGAGATCCACAGTCTTGGCACTACTTTTGTGCCAAGGACAGCTAAAGCAATGGTCATGGAAGTTTCTGGAAAATAAACAAACACTTCAAGAAGACTATCTTCACTGAGAAAAATGGAACAGATGAGTAAAGAGATGATAGAAGAGGTTTTAGGGTCCCATTGAGTGATAAATACAATCTGTCTGCAATTGTACACTTACACTATAGCCACATTCAACTTCTGTAATTAATTCCTTCCTATTCTCCACACTATAGTACATTCCTATCTTATTTAGACTTATTTGGGTATCTCTTATTTTATAACAAAGTATTCGTAATTATGTCCCTACATTAGCAAGAATCCTGAGAGCTGTTTGCCATTGTCACGCTCTCACAAGAGAAGCACTGTCTGTTAGATAGATGAAGGTTTTATGGACTTTTTATTTTTGGTATTACTACATTAATATTTTCTAATTTTAAATTAGAAACTCATTGTTATTTTTCCTGTGGAATGTATTACACGATTATTTTAGAGACCAAACAACAGTGTGATTTTGCCATTTACAATCTAATCACATCCATTTATAATAGACATGGTCTCCAATTTAAATTTATGGTCCAATTTAAATATTCTTGGTTTTATCCTGCAAAAGCCATATGCATTCAGTAGAAACCATACTTCCAATTTTGAATTTTGATCTTTCCCTGGGTTAGCAATATAAGGTATTAGAAATAATATAATTACACTGAAATTTATTTGAAAAAGGAATGCACATTGTTTGTTCTTTCCACAGTGCTGGCAATTGAATCCAGAGTCTCCCATGTGTTAGGCAAAAGCTCTATCACTGAGCTACAGCCCCATGCCAGGAATACAAATTTTAAAGTAAAAGTAAAATCAATCCAAAGTCATATAAACTACAATGATTTATCATTTTGCCACAATGTTCTAAGAAAAACTTTTAGAACACTAAGTAGTAAAGTGTCTATATTCTCAAAAGCACTATGGCTCCAAAATGTTATTCATTGAGGAACAAGGACTTGTGGCTTAGGAGAAATTGTAGAAAGTAAAAATGAAATGGTGTTTCCTGGATTAGAAAGGTACCGACCTTTTGATTCCCCATTTCATTTACACTGATTGCATCAGACAAGGAGAGTAGAGTCTACAAATTGTATCTGATGTGAGAAGATAAAACAAACAAACAAACAAACAAACAAACAAACAAAAAAAACTAATGTAGAAGTTAGAAACTAATGGAAAGCAAGTTTAAAGGGTTTTTTTTTTACCCTTAATGTAAAAACTAAAGGAAACCAGCTTTCTTTTCAAACTGAAAGAACATCAGAATGTTATAAAAAGCATAAAAAAAAGGAAAATAGGCCTGATTTGTGCATCACCAAACAATCACTTTTTTATTTCAAGAGAAAGTTGTAGTTCAAGACTTCAGAGGTTTATAACACAAATACAATTCATTTGGATTTTAGGATTAATCATTCATTCTTCAAATGAATGTGATTACAGACACATTCTACTCAGTGTTTTTATACAGTCTTTCTTTAGTTTATCAATAAAAATACCAGTTTAGAAAAGAAATCCCTGATTCTCATCTGGTAATGTTATAGCTATGTGATTTGAGTCACGACATTCTTTTTCTTTATTTTGTTCTTTAAAATAATAAATATATTCCCAGGATTATTCTCCATGATTAAAGATTTTGTGGTCGGCAGGACCACTGATGAGATATAAAAAACATATAAAGTTTAGAAGATGCATATACTTTTGCATTATTGTAAGGAATAGTAACAAATATGTGGCTGTGCCTATTTTCACAGATTCCATTTTGGACCTGTATGCATTTTACACTACTACTGAGTTCTCAATCGTTCTTTTCCTTGTACAATTTTCATTCAACTATGCAAACTTTGTTAAATATTGTGTGTCTTGCTGGACATTTCATTGAAAGATCAGCAATACTGCGCATCATGAGTTTTTGTTATTCCGAATTGCATTCAGAACCTCTCCACCCACAGTACAGCTCCTCCGCACTCAGCCCAAGGCCTTCTCCCGACTCCTCCACGCACACAGATGCTGGCAAACATCGTCATTCCACTCCGAAAGCACGAGGGCCACATTCAGCGAAGTAGAACTTTTCTGAAAGCCAAACTTACTTTGTCTAGCACGTTCCTCTAGTAGATGTGGAAGAGGGTGGAGAGTGTGACTCAGTGTATCACACCACCAGGAGTGTCCTTTCTTATTACTGGTACTTGAGAAGTTGTAGAAATAAAGGTCAGTGGAAAAACTCAGCCAACCAGACCTGAGTTTGAATTCTAGCTCTAATTCTCATTGGTGGTGTGAATTGGGGCAGGAGATGCCATGGTATTACTAAGATCTTTTATATGCAAATTTGAGGAAATAACGAGCTGCGGTAAGAATCAGTAAAACAGGTAAAATTGCACACACACGTGCACGGGTGTGCGCACAACACACACACACCATACACACATAATGACTAGCATATATTGCTAAAAAATTGGACGCTCCAACTGTATTTAGCGTACATGGAAGATAAGACTAAGGAAGAAGGAAAACATAAACAAGGGTTGCTGTTGTTGCTCTTGTTTCTGAGACAGGGTCTCATTATGCAGTTCAGGCTGTCCTTGAACTTGTGATGACCTTCCTGCCTCAGTCTCCCGAATGCTGGGATTATAGGCAGGCGCCACCATGGCCAGCTATAAGAGTTCTTAACGTAACATTTGGTGCAAAACTATGAAGGAAAGTTCATGAGCAAAATTCATTTTTAACAAATATTTTTAGTTGGCATACTATTGTCCTAACCCAGCAAGGCATTCGAGAATGAGCAACGATAGACGTTGCCCTTCACAACCGTTCGTGTTGCTCAGTGGAGTGTTTGTGAGCTTTCATAAAAAGAGAAAGACAAGACGAGGAAAGGCAAGGAAAGAAGCAAAGAATCAAAGAACCAAAGAGTGAAAGAAAGGAAGAAGAAGGAAAACAAGAAAAGAAAGGAGCAGACGAAGGAAGAAGAGAAAGAGACGGGAAGTAAAAGGTGGCTTTTCATTACTTAGTGAAGCAATCTGAAACAAATACGAAGGAGGATAGTGCTGTCCCATAGTACAGATTCTCAATAAATTTATCAGGTCAATCATAATAATTCAGTACCTTAATTGAAAATAATAAAATATTTCTGTGGTCAACTGTAATATATTATTGCTTAGTTTATTGACAGACTCCTGGAAATAATATTAAAAATGTATTTCAACATGAAGAAAACAAAGACATCTTAACAAAAACAGGCTTATATCTAATTGGTATATTTTAGAGGGTGTAGGATCAATACAAAATGCGGAAAACTAATTGGTATATTTTACAATTACAGGCATACATCTAATTGGTATATTTTAGAGGGTGTAGGACCAATACAAAATGTGGGAAACTAATTTTCAACAAAGTGTGAATATTAGGTACATGGGATGGTAACAAATCTATAATTTTACATCTTCCTAAACTCTACATTTTCTTTCTGAATTAGTGTTCTTGGCTGACTCCAGAAAGGCATTAAAACAATCCATGTTGAGCAGGTTTTGAAGCTGTAATATTTCAGACATGTATATGGGAACTTTTCACAGTGTTTACCATTTCCTTGATTTAATACCCAAAATTGATATAACAGTTTCAGGAAACAGTTTAGAGAATACACTTGAGTGTGAAAAATGCTTTGCAAGTTGAAAATATTCTGAAATCTTGTGATTTTTCTGGACTAAAAGAACACACACATCTTTGATACTCATATAAATATACTCTGAACCAAAATGCCTTTCCATTTCAAATTCAATACTCAAGAGTTTAATTAACACCTTCCTGATTAATTTAGGCTCCTCCATTAAAGGATCATTGGTAAAGCTTTAGGATCATGCTCAAAATTATATTTATGGTTTTAGTTCCTTTTTTAAAATTTCAACTACCCTGAAGATATTTTCAAACATTTTTGTTTTAATCAAGTTGGACTCTAGAATTGGGAGTCTCTATTGATCTACGTATTCTGGAACTGTGTACATTTCATGTGCATGTGATTTGCCTTCAAAAAAATACTTCCATCTGTAAACTTTTTTAATCATGATCTGAACACAGAATTCTTCCTTTATCTCCTGTTGCATACTCATTTCCAAAATGAACGCAGAAGGGGTGGAAGCCAGTATGCAGAAATTAAATGCAGTTGAAATCTGGGCATATAAATGAATAAACTGGAAAAGCTTAGACAGGATCTGTGGGGGGAAAATAGGTGAAACTTTGAGCTAAAACAATACTAGTAATGGGGCATGCTCACTCCAATGCTAAAATCCTTGCTAACAGAATCTTCACAAAAGGAAAAATGCTGAAGGGCAGAGTGAAAGAAATGCCTTGTGAGCTTTAGCCATCCTGCCCACCATGTGACTTCAGGAGATGGAAAAGAACAAAAACTAGGGAAAATTAGGAAGTGATAGCAGAAATTAAGTGCAGAAAAAACTGGACAACCATAAAAATGATAAGTAAAACTAATTTTTACTGTTTTAAAATAAATTAAATTGCCAGCAGTTTCTGGCAATTCTAATTAAGAGAGAAAAAGTTTACGAAGTTTTTAAAGAAAACAATTATAATTACAATGGGAGTAATTAAAAATACAAGAATATAAAAATATGAAAATACTATGAATAATTCTACTTAGGAAATTCACTGAATTATTTTATAGAAATAATGTAACTGGAAAGCATAAATCTTAAACTGTAATGCCTAAACCAACAAAGAAAATTAAAATATGAGGAAATATAATCATGATACAAGCACCATGCTCAAGACTCTTCTATGAAAATGAGAGAACATAATATGCAAACAATGATTTCTTAGGTTTATAGATTATACTGATTAGAGACAATCTAATATAACTACTCAGCACTTTAAAATATTCCATAAAGAATGTAACTAATTTTAATAATCAGAAAAAAAAGCTTATTAAGTATAAATTCTGTCTTGAAAATGCTTGGAAGGTAAAATGTAAGTTAAATAATGATTACATTCATTCACATATACAAAGGCTATATGTCCAATGAGAAATACATATGTAGTTTTCATGAGGATATTTATACAAAGCTTACTGTTTCTATCAAATGTTAAATAAAACTCAGTTTATAGTTATTCATAAATTTAGTCTCTACATAATAAAATACTCATGAACCAATTAAGTGGATAATGGGGTTTGAATAAGAATTTCTCAATGAAAAAATCAGATAGATCTGACAAAGTGTTTCTCCGAAGTCATACATTGAGAATATTTTGTTTAAAATACAAACTTCCATTAAATTTCAAGAAAGAGACACTTTTAGAGATATTCATATCCCCTTGTCTATTTGAATCATCATTCGCTAGAGAAATAATTATTAGAAGATTTGCCCGAATCACTTTCTTCACATGCTAACTACACATGGCATGACATATCACAGCAATTACTGTCAAGAGAATTACTATTAAAAGAATCATTTTCTCTGCACTTAGTGTTTTTACTTAAAACAAAAAAGGGTAAAAGTAGTCATTATGTACCTATCATGGAATGATTTGCCCCTAGATATCCTCACAACTTTCTCTTCCTGCTGGTCTTCAATTTCGACTGATCAAATATCACTTTTTGAAAAAGGGAAAAAGGTTTTCTTTACATTTGTGTTGATTATATTTTGTTCACAAATATCCATTCTCCCCCTTAGAAATGATTCTTTCCTCCTTGCCTTTGGGTTGGACCATCTGACTTTCTTTGTCCAGTAGTAGATTGTGAAGGGGAGCAACATATGTTCTTCCAGGCAGAAGCTTTATGCATCTTCACGTGGTTGCCTGGGCCGCAGTTCCTTCTGCCAGACTGCATTCCAACATCTGAATGAAAGCTCCTGTGTCAGCCTGAACCCCAGAGTAAAGACAACAGGGAAAAGTGCCTATTTGGCCTCTGATTGACATGTAGTATTAGCCATAAATACATGTTTACTCTAGTAAATCACTGACAATTGAATTTTGGTTGGTAGATCGGTATAACCTAGCATATCTTCAGGAATTAATTACCTCCTGTTAAAGAGAAGATAAATCTCCTCTAATCTGCTTACCTCTTTGCCATGTACTATGTTTATAGTGTATCCTCATAAATAAAAATATAAGCCTCATGAGGACTGAGACTTTATTCTCTTCATTGCTGAATTCTGGGAGCCTACTTCACTCTGCAGTTATCAGACAGATGGACTATCTATGGGAGAGGGAAGAGCATTTCAAGCTAAGTGGGTAAACTTCCTAAATGTCAGAAGAGAGATATAAGCTGATGAATTTTATCCACTTCATTTTGTTTTTCTAGATGAAAAGAAAAAAAAATTGAATCGATGCATGAAGGTCAGAACTTTGGAGAACTGGGTTAGTCTGTTTATCCGCATAGTCTTTATCATCAATCTATAGCTGAAATCTATGAGGTATGATCAGAAAATATGGTGGAGATTTGAAACAAAGAAAATTTACTGAGGTAAAAGTCACATTGCTGTGAATCTTCCTCAAAATACACTCCCTCACTTACTTATTCCATTGTTCTTTCCAGTTTTTGAAGCAATTCCTCAAGTCTTCTCTCCTGACTGCCTTCTGTTGTGCCGTCATGGCTGCCGGGGTGTCATACATGGATTCGAAAGTTAACTTGCACGGTCATTTTGACTTGGGGAAAGAGCCAGAACTTGCACCATGCCTGATCTGGTGAATAAGGTAAATGAAGACACAGTATAATATTTTTGTGACGCTGTCTTTCCTTTGGATGGCAAGCAGCAGCATCCACTGGATATCTTGATCCAACCTGTAGACTCCGCTGGAGGACATAGTTCTGGCTCAGCATGGCAGAGAAGTCATATGTTGTTATGCCTGTGGAATCTTCTGGAATTATATGTTTTTAAAGAAAACTGTTGAGTGAATAGTGGCTTACTCTGTTTCACAATGAACCAAGACAGTATGTCAAAGGAAATGCTGGTCTCTTGTGCAAGAGCAGAGCAATGAAGAAGCTACTCATGTTGCCATATCAGAAAAAGAAAGCAAGAACCCTTTTTATAATGTACGTCCAGTGCCCGCTACTTGCAAAGACTAAAACCATGCTCAAGAAATAAGATAATTTAAAGGTCCTGGCCTGATTTTCAAAAGTCAAGCAATGCAGCATGAATTTGGAGTTGGGAGGCATTAATAACTGACACTCCAAGCAATAGACTTTGAGGAGCCTTCCAAACAACTGGTAAAGGGAAGACTACTTCTGACAGAAATAGAGTCATTGACAAAGTAAATTTGATAGGATTTGATAACAGATCAAAAGGGTGATTGAAGGAGAAGGTAAAACCCTTAGATTGCACTTTTGAATGACTGATTCCCTGAGGTCGAATTCAAGAAAAGAACCTTAGACATTCAAAGAGAAGATCTGTGAAGACAGAAGCTAGTGAGTAAACCTATAGACACATAAGACTTAAAATATGCACAAAATATCTAAGTAGAATTGTCCTCTGAATAATTGTATATAGAGATCTGGAGCACAGAAAGTAAACCTAGCCTGCTACAGATTTTATATTTTTTATGCAAAATAATCGTTAAATGTTTGATATTGATACTGGCAAAATGTTGATATGTATTACTAGCAATGAAATCAAATAAAAATTGGATGATACCAACAAAAGTGAAAAGAGAAGGCTAGAAAGGACAGGCCATCTGGAAACCAGTGATATTTAAAGGTAAGCTTTTGTAACCTTATCTTCTATCAGGATTTTTCACATCACTTATATTCTTATCAATGTCAGTTCTATGCAACACATGGGGATTTATCCCCTCTTGGGACATTTCACATACAATCTTCTGATTTATGGCTACCATCAAATGAGTGTTTTATTCACATTGCAGATCGTGGACTTTTGGAACAATTTCTAACACAATGACTGAATTATATGGGCTGTCAGGAAGCAACATCATCTCAATATATCAAGAGTGACATGTGGATGGTGATTTATACCCCTGACCAGAATGAACTAGCTTTTCCAGGTAGAGGTTTCTGGATAAACATTTAAAGTGAGTTAGAAGATCCCCTTGGTGAACCAGAGGGTTATGGCCTCGAAGCGTATAGGGAAGAAGGCCTTTAGTATCTCTTTGATGGCTTGGGTTCTTCCCATATCACTGCTACGGTAATTTCAATTCTGTTAGTAATTATAAAAGTAAAAACTGTAAAGAAAACAAGAAGAAAGGGGCAAAAGGAAAAGCCAAATTGAAAATGATTAAGAAAAAGGAGTAAATAAAAACTTACAGTTAAATTTTCAAGGTAAAATACAAGAAGAAATGTTAAGGTAATTATAAATAAAAAATAAAATATGAACTCAGAGTTGAAAGCAAAAGCAATGAGATTTAAAATACTGATCATAATATATGAGATGTATATTTAAAGTGTGAAAGAAATGAATAATCTTAAAATCCTCAGATGAAATATATAATTAACTACCAAATATTTATAAAACTGTATTTCTTCAAGTTAGAAAATATTTAAAATTGATTCTTATAAAGAAAAAAATGCTAGCTGATGAAATAAATGCTAATGATTATAGAGTAGCTTGAGGTACATTAACATAGTTTCTTTGAATGGAGGTTGGCAGAATATAAATAAAGATATAATACACAGAGGGCCAGGGATATATATTCTGATTAAGGCCTTTTCCAGGTCTCATTTTTGGTGCACAGTCCACGTACATGGATGAACCTGGCAAAATCTCCCTGAAGGAGTCTCTGATGAATGGTGGATAAGCTTTACTCCAGCTTTCATTTTGAGTCAGAAGATACCCAGTGACATTCTAAGACCCACACTAGAAAATCAGAGAAACAAAATCAGAAAATCAGAGAAACAGCAGATTTACTCATGTATGCCAGAAGTCACAGATAGATACATAGATAGATAGATAGATAGAGATATAGATATAGATATATAGAGACAGAGAGAGATAGAGAAAGAGAGGGAGGACAGAAAGAGCTCAGTCATCACAAAATTATATTTGGGGAAACACAATTTAAAATATGAATAAAAACTAGCACAGACGCTTGTCAATATTTTGAACACCATATATTTATCTTGGAAGGATAATTTCCCTATGAAGATTGTAGACAGAAGCTGGAGGTACCTCCACTGTTTTATAAATATTGGAATATTTCTAATACAGTATGTGAAATATGACTGAGTTTTGATAATAAAGCTTTGAGTTTAAATTTCAACTCTACTCCTTACTTACAGTTAAGTCTTTTTCCCTACTATCTCAGATCCCCTTCTGACATGTAAATGCGGGTGGGCCGTGTTGTTGTAAGGCCATTTTGAAGCTTAAAATAAGGCATACAAATCATACTGCACTGTGTATGGCAGAGAAGGAAGGAAGGTGCACCTCATTTTTTGAAATAATATCATATGTGGGGACTCTGGGGGTGGGGATAACCTTTTAGGTATTATTAAAGCTACTTAGCACTGGCCTGCAGCAATGTTAATCTTCAATCATAAACTAGCTTGATCAATAAGCAGAAGGTTGAAAGGCTAAAAGCAAAGCAATTAACTTTGTTAATTGGCATCATAAATGAACACTGTTACTCTTTTGAAAACGTCAGTGTCTTTCCCTCCAAATTATGTTGGAGACATTAGTAAAATAATATGTTTGATAGCTGCAGTTCCAATAATTTCTATGCTGATTCATTCTTCCTTGTGTCTTTCTGAGAAGTGAATACATATTCAGTCAGAAGAACTGGTGGTGTCAAAATCGAGGAGATGGTCATTCATACACCACAGGACGTGGTAAGCCAGGGTCAGAGGACGTGTGGAACTTAGTGATCACAATAAGATTTGCCTCTAAGGTAAGAAAAGTTGTTTTAAGTATTATTGATTTTTACTTGGAAAATGTGTCCTATTGATTTTTCCATCTAGACCCGTAAGTATGGCTTTTACTACACTATTCTGGTCTATAATGGTAACCAATGGAAAACTGAAGAACAAAAACGGAAAGAGAATAAAACAGGGCTTCAAAAATAATACCGAAAAGGTTATCCCCACCCCCAGAGTCCCCACATATGATATTATTTCAAAGTTCTACTCCTGAAGCGAGAAAAAACAAATTCTTTTTTTTTTTTTGGTTGTTGTTGTTTGTTGTTTGTTTTTTAAGCAAAGTGGTATGTTGAGTTTAAAAAGCACGCAACTGAATGTGCCGCTTAACAGCTTGTATATTTGAGGGCAAATGATTCCTTGCTTTCTGCTAACAAATTCAAATTATTTGAATAGTTGTTGGACTTTCTGTATTTCTTTTAATCATGCTTTATGTCTCACAGCTGTCCGCAGTCGGTTCTATTTTATCACCTGCTGGGACGTGGCATTCCGGCACTTGGAAATGCACTTATTCAGTCACTATAAAAACCAAACAACAACAAACTGTCAGAATTCTGAAGAATATTCTTCATCATCTGAATCTGTACTGGCAAAACTGCTTGCGTTTCAGAGATCTACTTCTACACAACTATCCAGGAGTAACTTACGGAGACAATCCCTTTATTTTCTTTCTTACTTTTCTCTCTCGTATGTCTCCCTCCCTCTTGCTTTCTCCTTCCTTTCTTTTCCTTTCTCTTTCTTCTCTTGTCTTTTCCTTTCCACTATCTTTTTGGAGTTTTCTCTCTTTCCACTGAAATTTGAAAGCTCAAAAGATACGATTCGACTTGAAAGTCCAAAATTTGTGCAAAAGCTTTTGACAGAAAAGAGTTTATTATTTATACTAGTCAGCTTCCCTGATGCTTGGGGGAAAAAAAGTAACTTAATACCTACAACTGAAAGAGGGAGAAGTTTATCAGGGTATTTTCTCCATAATCATCAGGCTTCAAGATAGAAACGATTTGGTGTAAGGACTTGGCTGAGGGACTGCTGCTCATTCTACGGCAGCCAGGAAGTGGCGAGTGACAGCCACAGCAGGACAAGAATGCACTTGTCCAGTCGCGCCCCAGTGACCCAACTACGTCCTGGCCCCATCTCCTACAGCACCTTCGGGTGCTGGTTCATTAATAGATGGGTCCATGATGGGTACAGGGCCTCCGATCCAATCATCTTCCAAACACGAGACTTTGAGGGGCACATTTTAGCTTTAAACAGTAACATTATTTTATTTGTATCAGATTGAGCAGGAGAGAATGACATTATAAAGATTACAACTCTAGACACAGCTAACAGATACCAAGTTTTACCTCAACAGTTTCTGATTTTACTTTATATGTTGCAGAATAACTACTTCTTAAGCAAATTCACTTAAGTGCCCTCAGAATTTCAGATGCATTTAGAATGATTTAGTTAAGCGTGTTGCGTTGATATGTTTGCTGGCTCCATAGGACAATTTGATTTCCAGACATTGATTACTGTTTGAAAGACAGAAAGTTTAAAGGAACAAAACCACTTAATAATCAGTCAAGTTCTTAAGGAGTAGGACACTGAATTTCTTAGACCTTTCTCAAATGCGAAGCAGATCACGAGATGGAGGGGGGCTAGGAAAGCAGGGAAGAAGGAATTGAAATGTGCTATATATATGTACCAACTCCACACAAGGGACACAGACATATGTAACGTGTACATGTATTAATAATAATAAAAAATAAAAATAGTAAAATGATGGAAAAAATTTTTTTTTAAATATTGAAAATCTGGAGTTACCTGGCCTAAAGTTTCTCACTAAATATACTATTACGGGAAACATATCCCAAGTTAAAGAGGGAGGCTTTTTTGGCTTTATATTTAACTGTAAATTCCAACATTAATATAATTATATGTAATATAATAATAAACATTTTTCTAAGATCATAGGTCTTTGGCTAGTTGTGTTCTAACATCTGATCAGAATAATTATAGCATCTTGTATGTTCGTAGTCCTCATTGTGTCCTTGATTATGGTTGACGCCGTGCAAATTGATTGAGATCAATAATGTAGCCCTTTCAACTATGTTGTCAATATTCTTCTTTAATTAAAAAAATAGTTAAACTATCTTTGAGAAGATGACATAGAGAATTAGTTTACTCTAATTTAGAGTTGAGTAGCAAAACTGTCAATAGGGTCATCCCGGAGCATAAGAAGTGTAGTTAACTACACTATTCTAGGATAGAACAGTAAGGGGGGGGTGCAGACTTAGTGAGGTGACAAAATTTTGATGAACTTGAAAACAATTCTCAGCTTCTCTATGATTTTCCATCTGCCCCTGGAAAACTGCAAGATCACTTGAAATGCATTATAAAGAGGTGATTATTTTAGTTTTTATATAGGCTCAATTTTTCTATTTGGAACCATTGTAGGAAGAGGGTAAAAGTATCTCAAAAAGAGTGATATTTGAGCAAGTGATCATTTCCCTCAGGCAAAACTGGAGATAATTAATTATATTGCCTAAAGTTGAGTCCATCTGCGCTTTCCACTTTATTTAGACATAAACTATCAGAAGTAGTTCTAAAACGCAAATAAAATCCCCCTAACATATTTAACAAATCAAGGAAAGAAGGGCAATTTTAACAACATAATGTAGATAGTTGCCTCATTTATTCATTTCACAAATGAAACTGGCAATCAAAGTTAAAATTCTAAAGACAAACGTGAGACAATTTTGGGGGTAAGCATAAAAATAATAATGAGCCTACCTTCTTATGTTGCACTCCGTTTTTGCAGGCAACACCACAAAAGGTAACTCATGTTAAAGAAGAACTGAGGCAGATCACTAGATCATAGCTAGTTACACGCCTCCAATTTTTAGCTATTCCACTAAAAACCTACAATCTGGCACCATCAGTCTACTATAGGTTTGAGTTCAACATTGTCATTTAAATTAACATAGCAGACTTAAATATGGTATAATAATATTTATCTTCCAAAAACCTCATAACTAAAAATGGACCTTTCTTATACATTCAAATCCTCAAACATAGATATTCTTTTCTAATGCAAGTCAATAACCTGTGAAGGCTTAAAATATTGATATGAAATGTCATGTTTAAAAAAGTATTCTATTTGTCCAACGCATTTTTTCCTTAACATCTTGTAGCAGTTCATTTTTTTTTTGAAGGAAAAAAAATGCAAGCAAATAGATTCTAAGTGTACTGCAAATGATTACTTATCTTCATTTTAATAGACTATCATCTACTCTTATGTGCATCGCAACACAATTATTATTGTATAAAATGCAAGGATCATAAGGGAACTTCACAAGCATTTGGTAATTTAAAACACGAAGACTGCTAAGACTATCTCGTAAGAGCACGTTTCAGGTAGGTTCTCTAAGGGGTCTTGTGTTTAGCGCACTAGCCACAGTGTTTGATTCTGACTTGGACAGAGCTGTCTCCTCACTTCGAATCAGACTTCCGCACTTCGAATCAGATACACCAGGGAGATAGACTTTTCTTTGTATGTACTGGGAATCAAACTCAGGGCCTTGTGCTTGCGAAGCAGACACTCTGACCACTGAACTAAATCCCCAGCCCCGAATCAGATACACCGAAGCTTCAGAGGCACAAGCTTTTCCTCAAAACTGGCATTTGCTAAACATCTATCAATCTGATATATATTAATCAGATCATGTTAATACACATACAGTTCTCAAACAAACGAACAAACAAAAAGCACTTTCACCCTTTGAATCCACTTTCACAGGACTGAAGCCCAACTGGCATTTCCCCCGGCAGACACAGCTGACATCAGAACCAAGAGTAACTTGTGCAGAATGATCGGTTTTCTAACAGAACGCACGTGAAACATACACATTTGGGAAGAACCTTCATCATGGAACATGCAGAAATTGCTCTATGCCAATGCTTGATGTCTATTTGCTTATATTTTATCACACTTCAGCAGTGTGAGAGAGATCAGACCATTTAAGCATAGTCTATAAAATTCACATAGTGGAAATTTGGTTACAAAATACAAGACAGAATTTTAAGAGGGAAAAGAGCTTGAGGAGGCAAAGTCAAATCAGGTGTTAGAGGTAAGAGTAGGACCACCGCGAAGCCACAGGACTGGCCGGTGGTGAGGGAGGAGCACTTAGAACACACCTGTTCACAGGCACGTGCCAGATTACTGTGCCAGACCTGACACTGTAGCAAAGTGCAAATCTCAACCAAGGTGTAAAACTTTGTTTTTGTTTGTTTTCTATATTTTGAGATTGTAAAACTAAACAGAAATACAAAAAACCGTATTGAAAATCCTTGAAATCATTTGAATTTATACTCTTATTTTCTGAACAAGCAAGCAAAGTAGATCATGTCCTACCTAAGAAAAGAGGATATCAGTGTTTATAGACACAGGTACAAAGCAGGTTTCAACAAATGTTTTCCGTGAAAATTCAGATAGTAAGTAGTAAAAGGTTCAGCTTTTCAGGTCATTCTTTCTCTGTCACTACTTCTTAAATCTGTCCTTGCAATGAGAATTCAGCTTCAGATGATACATAAACAAATGCGTATGACTTCTTTCCAATAGAATTTTATTCGTAAAAACCAAAATTTAATTTTTATTGGACCAATGATTTTATCATATTTTGATTATTTTTCCAAACATTTAAAGACATAAAAAAAATGTCTTACTCCTCAGTTTGCACAAAAGAGGTATGGGCTAATTTTGACTTATTCATTGTAACGTGGCGACCCTATTCTAGAGAAATAAAATCTATGTGATCAGTAAGACCGTTCCCATAATGCTAGGAATATGCAAAAGTCAGGCTGATTGTTTGTTACAGGAATTTTCTAGCCTGAATTTCATTTCCAACAATCAGTAGCATCAGCAACCTGCAGTATTCTAATTCAGTACTTCTGACACAAAAGCTCGTGGCTTAATTTGGTGACAAATAGAAGAGTTTAAATAACTTTGGCAGATTGTCTTATTATTTCTATTTCTTTGCATCTTGATCCGAATACTATTATACAGCTATTTTAAGAACCTGGATGATATTTTAAAAGTCATATTTTTCGGTAAAATACATGTAAACCTAATGTATATCTAAAAATAACAAAATGCGTATTTTATGATACTGTGATATTTTAAGCTTCAGTGCCAAAACAATAAGTACTGGGTACAATTTTGAAGAGGGTATTCACGTTTGTTAGGGTGGCGTGTGCAGTAATGAAGGGATTGGGCTACAGAAACAGACTCACAGGTGCAAATCAGAGTTCTGTCACTCATCACTAAGTGAAGTGGCCAGCACAATAGCTTGCGTCTCAGATGTGTGAAGGTCCATGTGTGAAGGCCCAGTTTTCAGCCCGCGGGGACCATCGGGTCACTAGGAATGTGCCCTAAAGGAGACATTGGAAACTTCGCCCCTCTCTCTTCCTGCTTTCCACTTGTTAGCCATGATAAGAGCAGATTTCCTCTGCTACACACTCCTGGCCACAGTGTGCTGCCACATGCTCAAAGTCAACTGATCAAGGTTTCAAACCTCCATGACTGTGTGTCAGAATAAATTTTTCTGTTTAGAAGTTGAGATTGTGTTTTTTTGTTTGTTTGGTTTTTGATTGTTGAAGGAAGTTGACTAATACAGCAAGTTATCTGGACCCTATGCCTCAGTTCATTCATCTATAAAATGGACATATTCCATAGACTGTTTTGAATTCACCTATGTAAAATACTTAGAATAAGGATGGACAAAAAAATTAGCCTTATAGAGTCATTTGGTTTATTAGTGTTATCAGAAAGAAGTTTCTCATGTACTATTTTCATGCTCACAAACCTCCTAAGCGTAATAGCACACACATACACACGTCATTTTAGTAAGTATGATAAATTAGCTGATTTAGGCATTCTCTTAGGTGATTGTTAAAGCATCTCAACAAACTTTTGATATGACAGTACTGTACCTTAATATTTATATTTCTCATTTCCTTCAGTAAAATGGACCTTACTTGAAAATACAGAATATTTAATCAAGCATGTCCAAAAAGAGAAGAAAGCTATGGCTTACACTAAATAAACACATACATAACTATTTTAAAGATACAAATTTTAGCAAAAAAACATAACATTGCCAGACAAGTACCTTTGATTATACTGAAAATTTTATTTGAAAGGACTAGGGTAATGTTCCATTGACAAATCAGTTTTCTTATTTAAATGAACTCTGTACCTGCAATTGAACATTATATGTGCTTTTCTAATTTTAGCATAATATTTTTACTCAC
>PVJO010021170.1:0-30567 GCA_004026905.1 Hystrix cristata | reverse complement strand
GCGGTGTCCTAGTTAGTGCTTGGAGTACCGGGCTCCCAACACAAACACCCACTCTTCAAGGCCAGCCCTGATTGCACTGGGAGCTGGGAATAAAAGCTGACCCACAGCAATGCTGCCCAGTGTTCCGGAGAAAGCCATCAGGCCCAGTCCCCATGCTGTCATCAGCCCCTGAAAGTTGACACCATGCAGAACCCAGAGATCCAACGGCACAGCCTGGCTATGCAGCCATTGACGTCACCTTCAGAAACACAGGATATGGAAATGGGACAGGCTGCCACCGATCTTGGACTCCATCAGGATATTGCTGGGACATGAGCAGCTTGGGACAGAGCACATGGTGAGCTCAGCATTAGGTCTCCAGATCACATTTACCCAGATCAGCACTCTGTACACACACACGCATGCCACACGCCTGTCCCTGTCCCTCCAGCATCCACATGTGCCTCTGGACAGCCACCATTGCCCCCTCTGAGTCCCAACACTAACACTCTCAGCATCCAACCACGTGCACACAAACCCTCCTTTCTAGGTCAGCTCCAAGAAAGCCGGCAGAGCAGCAGAATCGGACTTCATGGCACCCGAGTGGCAATACCAGGCTGTCCCCAAGATGGCCCTGGTGTTCCTGGCAGCCACCAAGCCAGCGCATTGCAGTCATCTCTCCATAGGAGGATATTGCTTTGAAGCCAGGTTATGTTTGCTGCCCACAGCCCCTCAGATCACCTGGGATGGTTGCTCAGTGGTCGTCTCCATCCTGCCCTCCTTTTAATGGACAGACGCCATCTTCACCTTGGAAATGAGCTGCCAGTTTGCTGAACACATTTGCTCAGGAAAAGCTAATCTCTTGCACCCTCTCTCTCTGTCTGACTATTGTCCACAGGTTATCAGCATGCCCTTCCCTTAGACAGTAGCCATTGCAGTCAGATATCTGTTGGTGAAGAGCCCAGAGTGACACACTGATCAACGAGAAATGGTAGCAAGCCCTAGTTCTCCACCTAAGGGATCTCAGAAGATATCAGGGAAGGAGAGTTGTAAGGTCATATAAGCAAAGACGAGTAACTGAGCCACCAGCCACACACACCCAACAGCAGCACTGATCTGGGAATGTCAAATGAGATTCTCCAAAGTCCTCCTTTCTGAGCTCCATAGATCTCTTGGCAGAGCTCACCAAAGCTCTGTTATCCTCCTGCAGCTCCCAGAGAAGTCTGGGCCTGGGAGACCACCATTCGATGGAACATTTGCACAGAGCTGGACTCTAGCAGGAAGCATGGGAAGGCACATTTGGGAAGGATTTGTACCTTCTTCCAGGGGATACTCTGGCATAGTCATGGGGGCTACTCCTTGGCAACTAGAACACTTCACACTGCTAAATCCCAGATGGCCACAAGGTTCCTGAGAACCATTCAAGGAAGCTGCATGAGAGGACAGCCAAACAACTTCACCCCTGTTCCCTACACTGAAACCATGACTAAGGCCACATGGCAAGCCCCAGATGTGGGAGAGGTCAGGGAGTAGAAAGTAGCAGTCTCTCTATGACCCAGCCTAGCATGGCAGGCACGAATTACTTTTCACTTTACTTAGCCACTACTTAAAATCAGAAGGTGTAATGGTTAATCTTGATTGTTAACGTGATTGGACTGAGAGAAGCCTAGAAGATCAGTAAAGCACAATTCTGGGCATGTCTTGGTGGGTCACAATGTTATGACTCTGGTCCGTCTCTCTCTGGCTCTTTCCCAGTCTCTGTGCTTCCTGGGTGCCATGAGTTGAGCAGTTTTCCTTTGCCAGGCCCTTCTACCAGCTAACCATGAGCTGAACCAGCTAACCATAAACTGAGTCCTCTGAAACTGAGCCAACATAAACATTTCCTCCTATAAGCTGTGCATGTCAATATTTTGGTCATAGTGACAGAAAGCTGACTAATCAAAGATTTTCCTTTTTGTAAAGTCTGCACTACCACTTCTATATGAACAGTAGAGGACTCGACAATCCAGGGTGCATCTTGCCTGGCCACGGTCAGCTGGGACAGGGCAGCTGTGGCCTTCTCTAGACCATGTCACAGATGTGAGCTCCCTGCCTGGCCCATGCAGGTGTCTTGGCTGCAAATGAAATCACAATAAGGAGGGTTCATAGGGATCACTAGGGCAACAGTTGGCCATAGCAATTCTCAGCCCTGGTAACTCTGAAACCGTGTGACCTTGGAGAATTAATTCTGCTTCCACGATGCAATCCTGGACCTCATCGGGTCACTTTGAAGCCAGTTGAACGTGGCTGACTCAAAGAGTAAAATTTTTAGACTGGCAAGGCAAGGTCTCTGTGAGTCCTTTTGAAATAAGACAAGCATCCTTGTAGGGCATGGTGGCGCCCACTTGTAATCCCAGTAGTCTAGGAGGCTAAGGCAGGAGGACCAAAAGTTCGAGCCCAAAATGGAAAATTTAGCCACTTACAAGACCCTGTCTCAAAATAAAAAAGGACTGGGGATGCAGCTCAGTGCAAAGGTCCTGGATTCAATCCCCAGTACCAAAGAGGGAAAAAGACAAGCATCCTAGCTCCCGTGGTTTTAAATGCAAGGGCTTCCCCAGAGGCAGCTGTTTCCAAGAGGCAGGCAGGCTTGCTTTAAATGCAAAGAGGGGTCGTGATTGACTGCGGAGATCCCGTAAACAAAGAGGGTTAAAACAATAAAGCTAGGCTTCCTGTCTGCCCTTTGCACACTAACAGGCTCTGTTTGCTCAGGCTTCCACATGAGTAACACGGGCGCGCTGATTTCTATTACACAGAACATTAATAAGAGGAAGCAGTGACCCTCAATTGCCGAGAACCAGGTAAATGACGGGGAGGGAAAGGGGCCGAGAAATGGTAGGCATTTTACACGGCACCACTTGAAGGGGAATGCGTTGACTATAAAGATGACGGGTGTTGTAGCACTGAGGAAAAAAACATAATTTTTCATTGATGTACGGCAGCGGGGCTGGAAGGAACACAAATACTACAGTAGATCCATTAACTGCTTGACAAGAAACAGTGTTCACATCCACTCACTAAACTGTTTTTGATTCTTTAGTACCAACATGCAGAATGATCCTTACATTATGTTGCCAGGCAAAAACCTTAAAATGCATTTATTTCATAATGTAACTTTCTTGTATTATCATAATAGAGTCATAACGGTTGCTGCAAACACCATGGGGTCTTAAAAAACACCTAAGTACACTTATTAAATTGGAAATTTTTTAAAAGGGTGAAATTTGAAGTGTCTACAGAAGTAAGGCTGGTTATGGGGACAGAGAAGGAGGCCAGTGATGTCTCATTTTCAGCCTCTCTTCCCGTCCATCCAGCTCCACAGTGTAAGTGCTGCCAGTCACAGCCAGACAGGGATGGGAATAGCTGGGAGGGGAAGGTGGAAGACAGGAAGTCGTTCAGGTCCAATTACTCCATGAAAAGTGTGATTGGCAGGAAGGTATGGCAGTCACCACTCATCTTTACTTTCAGCTTCTCCATTCCCACCCTTTACTCTATCGATAGTCTTCTTTGCCTATCTTGTGCCAGGGTTGTATGTCCCATTTATACAATGGGGACAAAAATGGCTATTTGTGGGATGTGCCCAGCACAGTGCCTGGACATATGCAGAGCAGTAAGTAGATGGATGTGAGCGGCACAATTTTTGTCTCCCCCACTACGGCCACCATGCTATGAGGACACACTCAGTGATGCTACCATAGTTGGACTTGGAAGGATTCCCAGGGTGGAATCTTGACTCTACTATACTCTCAGGCCCTCAAAACTAGTAGTTATTGTTATGATCCTGACAAATGCACCTTATCTCAGGCACTAAGATGGGTGCAAGGAATGAGCACCCCCAACCCAGGACCGGGCAGGTAGTCAGCAAGAACAATCAGGAAAACTCTAGCACAAGTGGGAACAAAGCATAGGGAGGTGGAGGAGGTAAATGAGGGAGGCTGCTTAGAGGAGGCAGCATTATGAGACCTGAGATTTAGTAGCAGCAGAGGTGGCAAAGGCATTGTGGCAAAATGAGCAGATGGACTGGGATGGCAGGTGCAGGTGGCAGGTGGGATTGTCCGGGGCAGCGGGAACCCATCTAGTCCTGAAGCTGGACGGAGCAAGGCTGGGGAGGGCAGGAGAGCCTGATGCCAAAGCCAGCTCCTGGGCACTATTCAAGCCCATTGAGGGTGGCCTGGGAAAGGCAGGTTGGATGGAAAAGATGGGAGAGAATTAACCTCCGAGTAATCTCCCCTGGATGCCTGGGTGGTCCGCATCAGCATGGGCAGAGGAGCCCTCTGGAGGAGGTGATGAGGACAGGTAATGAGATGGAGGATCGTAGTGAGGCAAGCACTACTGACAAGCACCAGTCTCTCCTCTGAATGAGAGAAAACACAGAGGGATGGAACAGCACTGAGAGGTCACCACTGGGCAGGGACGGAGTGCCCATTCTGCACCCACTGTGCCCACCCAGCCTCCCAGCTGTATGTGTGTTTCACAGAAAAGGAGACCAAGGCTCAGAGAGGGCAAAACTCATCATCCCAGCTGCACAGCTGGTGAGCAGCAGAGCTTGGATCCAAACTCAGACCTCACCAACTCCAAGGCACATTCTCTTTACTAAGACTGTGTCTTCAAATCTGATAAAAGAAAAACTTCAGACAAATTTAGAGAGTTTATTTGAGCAAAGGATGACTCACAAACTGGGAGCGCTCAGAGCTAGAAGAGGTTCAGGCAACTCTACACAGCCACAGAGGTAGTATTTACAGACAGAAAAAGGCTGAAGAAAGAAGGAGCAACGAGGAATAAATAGTGGACTGGTCATTTCAAAGTCACTTACTTTATAGGAGTTAAAGTGGAGAGGACTTCCTTATCATGCTGACTGCAGCTGGCCTGTCCAGAGCTTTGGCTGTTGGTTTGGTCTCCTGGAGGTCAGACAAACAGCTTAGCGCCAGTGTGGTGGTGCAGGACCCTAACAGGAGTGACCCCATCTTGATTTGGGTTGTGTGGGCCCAATCCAGCAGCTCAGTCCAAATTGATGGCCTCCTATAAATTTCATTTAACAAAACTTGGCTTCCCTGCCAACAACAGGGAAAGACTTGATGGCCAGGGTGGGAATTGTGAACTTCACAGTCCAGCAGGACCAAGGATGACATCACCACAGATGGGCCATTTGGAAAAAACTAAAACACATCTCTTATCCACACTTAACGCTGCTATTTAAAAAAGAATTCAAGATTGAAATGTGGCAAAATAAAACCATAAAACCTCAGATAAAAATTAGATGGACATTTTTATAGTCTTGGGATGAAGCTGGACTTGCAAAATATCATTCTAAAGTCACACCTACTGCCCAAACTATCACCATCATCTGCTCCTCCCGTTAGCTGCAAACAGCTTGGTCTTCAAGGCTCCTTTATTAAGAGGCAGATTCTCTCTGAGAGGGGGATCACTTTTTATAGAAGTAGCCTGTGGGCTTTCTTTCTAACACAGAGGCACCCAAGAGAAGAGATGGGCCTTGGGCAAGTGCCCATGCCCATGCCCTTGCCGTGATTAACCCGAGAAAGAAGGGCAGCCTACATGATTTTCATGTTGTAGAGAATTTTCCTGCAGCCCTTCACATGTGCATTCCAGCCCCTGGAGCCAAGGCAGCCGAATGGAAATTCTACACATCTACACATCTCTGCAGAGATCTCTCAGTGTACTAGCCTTGTATTTTAGGTGATGAAAAGACAGTTAAGAATACAGATGGACTACATACCTAGGTTTGGTGTAATGGGACAAAAGGAAGACTCAGACTCCATGGCATCCTAGAGACTCTTTTCTTTTTTAGATACTGGGATTGAACCCAGGACCTTAGCACAGAGTTACACCCCTAACCTTTTTTAAAATTTATTTTGAGACAGAGTCTCACTAAGTCATTAAGTTGCAAAGTCTGTGCTCAAACTTGTAACCCCCCTGCCTCAGCCTCCCAGAATGCACCACTACACATGGTGAAAAGGTAATTCTAAAGGCACTTTACATGCCAGACCTCCTAATTCCACGAGTTTTCATAGAAGCAACCTGGCATTGATACTTCTCTGTATTCCACAGTCAGATCATCTGCTCTGTGGGAGAAAAAAAAAAAAAAAGGATCATAGAGAATGTAGGTAAAAATATCCATTCTCTACTTGACTGTGCTGGGTCAGCTCTTAGGCTTAGACAGAGGTGAGAATGTCTGTGGCCAGGCACAGTCCCTATTTGCTATTGGCCACCTTAAAGGAGAAGCAGAAACCTAATCACCAGTATGCATTCTTTGCAGCAGAAAATGCTCTATTCCCTCTCCCTGTTAGTATTTTTTGTTTTTGTTTTTTGCTGGATTTTATTTTTTTGCTTTGATTTTCCAGTGAACAAGGTTTGCACTGAAGTATTTTATATATATATATATATGACATGTGAGATGTATGTCTTGAAAAATTATCAGATGCATCCCACAGCCAGGTGCTGGATCGAAGTTGGAGGGTCAGCCATCCCACACTGTTATTTGTCCAGAAGCAGCTATAGATTCTCTCCAAAAAGCAAGATCCCTCGTTCTCAGGGGCAGAAGGATCACTAGAAGTGAAACAGGAGGACACGGCTTTATTTAATTGAGAACTAAGTATCTTTGGTACAGTGTTCTCCCTGCCATGGAAGGTCGCTTTGCTGTAACAGCGTGTCACCACCTCCCCGGTGACTCTGTCCCCTGATCAGACCCAGATTCCCTTTCTGTATTACTAGTTCCCTCTTCTGAACTTCTGGGACCCAATCTGCCAAGCCAATATTTGGATTTCCGACATCATTCCCCACACCCCCAAGCCCATCTCGCCTCCTCTCTCCCTCAGTCAGGTACTCAAAGGCCCCACTCATTAGCCACAGAGTCACAGCAACTTACAAGGTATTAAGATGGCAATATCATCTTATTGGCTATTAACACAAATGTGCCAATAAACATAGTGCATAAAAATTATACATATTCCCTCGGAGTCCATAATCCCGAACTGATACAGCATCATGCAAAACACACTTCCCAAAAGTAGTGCTTAAAGTCATGATGTACAAATTGAATTTTAAATAAATTTCCTGAAACATCACCCGTGGTTCCAGCCACACTAGCTGTACGCATTTGCTAAAAATAAAGCACAGAATGGCCACATCCACCCCGACCCCAAAAGAATGGGATGGGTGGGCATTTACGTGCTGCGTCCTAGAGTTGTTTCTAAGATGAGCTCACTGCACAGGCATTGGGGGCACTTGTTAAAACAACCCAGCCTCTCTCCTCAAGGGTTTCTCCTAATTATCAGCGATCATCAGGTTCCAAAAGTCTGCTTGTCCTCACCTCAGTCTCCATCACAAAGGAGATGCTAATTGCATTAGCACCTTGCCAACACCCTCTGAAATGAGGCCCTGATCATTAGCAGCCTACCAAGGAGCCAACCAGAGCGGGCCCAAATTCAGAACCAGCCAGTGGTGTACTGTCTAAGCCCACGTGTGTGTCAAGACTAAAAACACCAAAGAAAAAGGCGCACTGGGGATGTTGAAGACCAGGACCGCCCTCAAGAACCCCCTAAAACCCCTAGCTGATTGGGCTCTGGAATCCAATGCCATCAAACACACATCAAACAGAAGTTCCTCCCAAACCATACTCCATCACTGGCTGTATCTCCAGCCCTTTTTATTTTCAGACAGGGTCTCATTAAGTTGCCCAGGCAGGACTTGCAACCCTCCTGCTTCATCCTGGGAGTACAAACCTGTACCAGATGCCCAGTTTGAAGTCTCATTATATTTTTTACCAAACCTCTGCCTCCCTGACCAAGCTGATCATCCAGCAAAAGAAAGAATCAAAGTGAACCAGATCAGAGCACTCCTGGGTTCTATACCCGGGACTGAAAAACAAAACAACAACAAAAAAAAGAAGTGAAGTCAAATTGTGTTTTGTTTAATGAAAAGCTACTCTATGAATGTTGTCATAGATAATAAAGTACTTATGGTTACTTACATGTTATTTTCAGCGGAGATCAAGAGCGAAAACAAAATCTGCCCTTGCCTGCTGCACTCATGGTCTTAAATGTACAGAGCAATATCGTGCTTCTCCTACAAGTGTTCCTCCACGTGACTCCCAGGCAGGGGCTTTTTGGACTGAAATAAGACCCAGCTATCAAAATCCTCCTGATTCTTCAAGGCCTGGCTCCAACCCCATCCCTCTATGTCTTTTTTTCTCAGCCCCATTAGAAGAGAGAAGATTAACTATGAACAGTTGATATCTTTATGCTGTAAAGAGCTCTTTCAAGGACTCAATACTCAGGGAGAAAAATGGCCAAATCATCAAACACTTCTTAGGAGAAGAAATATACACATACCAGAGACATGAAAATGTATTCAACTTCAGTCATAAAAGAAATCTCAATTTTAAATATTTTTATCTATAAAGCAGGAAGCTTCGTGAAGACAGCCCTTGTTTGGGATTTCAGACTGCCACTGTCCCACGCAGTCAGTGGGGCTAACCTTCCCTAGGGGGCAAATTTTTGCAAAATAAGTAAGGCCACACACTATCTAGGACTTCCTCTTTGAGGAGCTCCCCTTAAGGAAATAACCAGAGGGGGCCCCGGTGACTCATATTAAAGGACGTTTGTCACAATTTTACCAGTAACATCAAAAAAATTAGGAACTCAGTGTTTACCAAGAAGGAAATGGTTAAGCAAAATGGTATATTCATAAAAGGCAATTCTGTGAATTTTCAAAATTAAAAAAAAATCTGTGAAGGCCATCAAAGACATAAGAAGCGTTTGCAATGTATTGGGAAGAGAGGGGAGACAGGATATTAAAAAAAAACTATCTGTGTAGTAGAATCTCAATTTTGAAAAAATAATAATACATCTAAATGCCCATGAGCCTGTAAAGAAATGCATAAAAAATTTAACAATGTTTATCTCTGGATGGTGGGATTACAGGCAGCTTTTATTTTCTTCTTGAAACTTGCCTGTATTTTTGAATGTTGAAAAATAAATTTGTGTTGCTTCTCTCTTCAGAAAGCAATGTTTTGCTTTTGTTCTCTCTGTGCTCTGAACCCCCACAGCACTTGCTGTCAGAATAACTTACCTCGGGCCACACGTCACCACCACCTCTTCGTGAACCTGATTTGGCTTCGCGTGGCTCAGCCTCCCCTGCTCTGTCCCCGAAGCCTGCGGGCTCGGGTCCTTATCTTTTGGTGTTTGCTCTCCAATACCTCCAATCTGGCCATTTATTTTTTACCAACAAATCCCAGGCAGATGCCATGCCTCCCCTGAGGAATTGGAGACCAGAGGTAGGGAAGAGGGGAAAAGAAAAAAGAGATGGGAGAAGTACCCTTTGACCTGGCTGGGAGATTGAATATAGAGGACTCAGTCTGTGTACATGTCTAGCATGCAGGAATTTCTTGATAAGCACTTGTCAAGAGAGTGATAGGGCATTGCTGGCACCTGCTGCCCCATCCATGAGCCTCTGCCTTGCGTGGCCTGGCAAAGCAGACTGGGGTCTGCTTGTCTCTCAACTGCAGTCTGCTATAGTTGGATACGGAATGATCCTCATAGGCCCACGTGTTACAAGGCTTGGTTTTCAGCTGGGTGCTGTTGGGAAGTGGTGGAGCCTTTAAGAGGTGGGGCTTAGTGAGAGGTCACTAGATCACTGGAGGATGTCCCTTGACCCTTGTGGAACCCCAGCCTTCTCTTTCCTCTTCCACTCCCTGGCCATGAGATGAGCCATTTTGCTCCCCTACACACTCACACCGTGATGGGCTACCTCACCCAAAAAGCAACAGGGCCACCCAGCCATGCACTGGAACCTCCAAAATGGTGACCCCAATGAACCTTCCCTCTAAGATGATTGTGTTAGGTGCCTGTTACTGTGACAGGAGCTAACTCAATGGGTTAGGGTAACACAATAGGAAGAGGGTATCAGCTCTTTCACGGCTCTGGTGGCCTGATTGTGTCATCAAAACCCACCACGATTCTAGTGATGGGCAGAGAGACAGCAATTTGTCCTGAAAATAAGGTAAAATGGGCTACGGTAGATACCTTCCTAACAGGCCTGCAAGGCAACTGTGGCTTTCTCCTACTCTTACCTTGTATACTGACCTCAGATCCTGCTTGAGCCCCATGAGAATGTGCCATATTGTTCTGTCCTAGAGTAGTCTAGAGTGGTCACTTGCCCATCCTGCCAGGTCCCCAGGAACCGTGGCAGAGCCCCAGGCGCCATACCCCTCCCTCACACCCTTCTACCCAGTTCTCCCCTAGCCAGCCAGAAGTGGCTAATCCTCTGGAGGGCAACACAGGCCTGCACCAAGCAGAAGCACCCTTCTCCATCACAACCAACCTCACTCTAGATAGGAGGTACCATGATAGAAAGGAGAGAAGAGCCTCCTTCTGACAGTCTCACACTTCCCCCATTGACCTCACTGTCTGTGGACAGAGGAACAAATACACATGAGAAACGCTCCCACTGGCTCTTCCACAAACAGCTATTAAAACTGTCATTTTACGCATACCTGTAATCCCAGCACTCTGGGAGGCTGAAGCAGGGGAATCGCAAGTTTGAGCCCAGCCTGGGCAACTTGACTTGGTGAGACCTGGTCTCTAAATACAACATAAAAAGGGCCAGGGATATAGCTCAGTGTGGAGGCCCCGTGTTCAATCCCCAGAACTACAAAACAAAACAAAACAAAACAAAACAAGATCATCTCAGCTACTAGTTGCTCCCAACATGGGCACAGGCTCTGGCCCTGGCTGGATTGGCCAGGAGAACCCCTCTCTTGGCCTGCAAAATGCCACGGAAATTGATCCAAGGAGGACCCAGACAGCAGGTACTAGGAGCCCACTTTTTGCCATCCCCAGTGGAGCCAAGTCTCCCCACCAAAGAACTAGGAGGTAAAAAATCACCTCTACTAACTCACAGTCCCTTCCAGTACCTCTTGTCTTCTCCCTCAGCCCTTCCAACAAACCCTTCCTGTCAGTGGAAGCACCCCCTGGAATGTGCCTCTCAGCACCCAAAGTGAGAAAGTAACCTACTTTGCTTTATCCGGCCAGTTTCTGACTCGATGCCACTATCTTTCCACTTTCTCCACCAACAGGGTCAGGCTGTCAACTGGCCTCATCTGCAGCTAGCCTGTCATGACAAGGAGCCTGGAAACATTAAATGAGACAAGGAGGCCACGCGGTGATCATTCCATTATGTCCCCTCCGCTGCCTTTCCACATGTGACTCACGCCGTCACTTTTAGAAGGTGAAGCACTGTACTGAATCAACACATCATCTCGGGCGGTGTCTCGGAGGAGGGGCGAGGCGGCAGCAGGTACCTTCCCCCAACCCTTCTATGTGCCGAGGACAGACCTCGCCTGCAGACAGCCTGGGTGGGGGAGAGGATGAATTGTGAGGCATCGTGACCCCGTTTCAGGTAAGCTCCTGATTTACAGTTCATTGTGCTTTCTAACGAATAGTTTTTATATAATAATTCCAGCAGTAAGCACAAAACCTTCTTCTCAGGAATGCAATTAAGGGAAAAATTAGCAATAAATTGTTTTCAGTACTTAACCCAGCTTTAAATTTATGGTTGCTGGAATTTATTGTTTCAGAGGCCTGAAAAATGGCGATTAATTTTATCCCATTTCCTGTCATTCACCCTCAAAACTGAAATGTAAATAAAGAAGAGTTCCTAAGCCTTGCGTTTTCCTGCTTGCTCCAAACCTCAAATCTAAACCCTTCCAGACAGTGTGCTCTGAAGGCTCTCAAACCTCAGAGGCAGACAGAGAGACGCTGCTTTATTCGCCAGTGCCAGTGTCTCCTTCTCTTCTGCCACCAGGACAGCTGCCGGCAGCCCCAGGAGCTACCCTCCGTGCGGGGATGTGTGTTACAGAGTGAGTGTAAATGAGAAAACACTAACTTAGGCTCTGACAGCCTGTGCTGGATGTATCCGTTTGCCTTATAAATAAGCACTGATCACCTCCATTTTATTGAACTCATTTTCCAGGCAAGCAAAGACCACGAGATTCCTCTGCACATTTTCTCTTTACACCCTCTAGTACTGCTACTAGTGTCAACTCCGACAGATTTATAGCCCATTCATTCATGGGAACAAAAACCCTGCCACGCCTGGTCATGGGACACGCAACAGCAGTTAGTTCAAAAGATAACAACTGTAATCCCTCACCTCTCCATCCGGCACTACCGAGCCAGTACTACTTTGGAGGTAATAAATGCTTCTTGTTTGTGTGCTTTGAGTCGTAATCCAGGAATAACTGTGGTGGTCCTTACTCCAGGCTCCACTTCTCTGGGAAACACTTTCTTCTCCCCCAGACCTAACTCCAGCCCCTTTTCTGCCTGGCAGGAGGGCAGGGAAGGGCTTAAGCGGTGCCTTGTGCAACCAAAGAACTCCAGGTCTCTTCTGGCCAGTCCTCGCCACGTGGGTGTGGCTCATTTGCTGAGCCCCAGCAATCTCGTGAGGCTGAAAAGCTGGGCGTCCTCATAGCGAGCGGCCGTGTGGGTGCATGCGCCAGGGGACACTGGACCCAGCCTGGTGGCACGTTTCCTCCACTGTACTGTCTCTGGCAAGGGAGGGGCCCGGGCTCCAGGCTCACGCGGACTTAGCAGGCGCAAGCGGCCCACTGACTCTGGAATGGAGCCTATGGGCTTGATGGAGACTCACAAGAGGGTTGGCTCTTGCCTTGCAGACTGATCAGAACAAAAGTGTGGTGTCCTCCCTGATCTCACGAGAAGAGGCAGCTGGCGTGACTGGTTTACCCCTGTCCCCAGAGCCTGGAATGTGCCAGGCACGGAGAAAGCACACGACACACATGTGCCGAGTGAATCAACCGGTAAAAAACACCTCTCTTTTGGCAGATAAGGAAACTCAAGCTCAGAGCAGGAAAATATTTGGTCAAGTAAGCAATAAAATGGCTAAGTAGGCTGGGGATTTAGCTCGGTGGTTAGAGTACCTGTCTTGCAAGCACTAAGGCCCTGAGTTCGATCCCCAGCACCCATAAATAAATAAATAAATAAATAAATAAATAAATAAATAAATAAATAGATAGATAGATAGATAGATAGATAAATAAATAAATAAATAAAATAATAAATAAATAAATAAAATAAAACGACTAAGCATTATGCCTCATTTCAAAGCTAAGATGGACCACTTATAAGCCTCAGTCTATTCATCTATAAAAATGAGAGTATGAACTATATTTAGGGTATCACTGCTAGAATTAAATACAGTTGTTCCTCCATATGCATGGGGGGAGGGGTTGGTTCCAGGACCGTTTACAAACACTAAAATCCTTGAATGCTCAAGACTATTCTATAAAATGGTTTAGTACATGCGTATAAGCTATGTGTATCTCTTACACTATAAATCAACTGTAGATTAGTATAATATTTAAATGTTACATAAATGCTATATAAACAGTTGTTTAGGAAAAATTGATAAGGAAGTAAAGTCAGAGCATGTTCAATCCAGACACATTTTTTTAAACATTTTTTGATCCACAGATACATGGATCATATATCTGTGGTTAGCTGAATCCAGATACAGTACTCACAGACAGAGGGGGCCACTTTGACTGAGTGACTGATCGATACCTAATTTTAAAACTTAGCACAGTGCTAAGCAAATGGTATGTGTTATTAAGTCATTTAGTTTAGTTGGAGGAATAAGAGATTCACAGAAGAAATTTTGAGAAAGATCAAGAGAAACAGAAAGGTCAAGGTCATGGAGGATGAGAAGTGCTTTAAGGTAAAGGCCTTCAGTCTCTGCAGCCCTCACACAGGCACAGACACCGGCCTCCATCCCACCTGTGCTCTGTGGGCTAAGTCCTTTGGAGATATCCCAGCCCTGTTATTCTAATGACCTGATGATTACACAGCAAAGAGAAACCCAATAATGCAAGATCCAGTAGCTGTCTCCCGGATTTCTACCACCCTGGACTGTGGGACACGTCGTGCAGCCCAGGTGGAAGACAGGGCATAAAGACCGCACAGGTCCGAGTGAGGCATTTGGGATGGAAGTGGAGAGCCCCTAAGGCTGGAGGAAGTGCCAGAGAGGAAAGCCAAAGTCAAACTCCCCAAGAAAACGTCAAATGCATGGCGGGGAAAGAGGCTGTGAAATGCATAGAAAATGACACTGGGCATCAGTTGCTGTAAGTACATTCCTTGCTAATCAATCAGCTTTTATTGTGACGCCTCTAGCTCAGCTCATAAGGCCGGAAAGCAGCTTCGGCAGCAGTTTAAAATGTTTCCAGTTTAATAATCCCTGCTAATTGAAAGCAGCTCAGAAGCAGGGGGGGAGGTGGGGGGCTGGGGGCACACCAGCACAGTTTATGGCAACAGAGCTGTTCCTGTGGGGAATAAAATAACCTTTGACGCTGGAGGGGAAACCTGGCTTGCCATCCCCAAACAACTAATTCCTACAACTGTCTGCATTGGCACTGGAACCTTTTCTTCTTATGTTTTAATTGTGGACCGTTATAGCCGCAGAATTGCTGTGAAACCTGTTTTTATCTGTGGAAAATTAACCACCCCCTGCTGCAGAAACTGGATATTTTTTTCTTCGACAGAGAATTACATTCATTTTTATAATTGTTCTTTCCTTTCAAATCACCTAATATGACAAATGCTGGCCGACATTATAGTTCACCTGCTAAAGAGTGTCTTTATGAATTGAGGCTTCAATGCTGTAATGGGGAAATTGCCTGATTTAAGTAAATCATGTCACCTTCACCTTTGCAATCATATTTGTTGCAGACGTCTGCTGACCTAACCTGCAGAGCAAAAACAAAAACACATTTACATTTCCAGGCTGAGATATTTGGTCCAAATGATGTACAAATAGGTCATAATGAAAAGTAATTTTAGCGCAAGGCAAAGGTACGATTTAAGCATACTTCTGACAGATTTTACAAATACATAATTATTTGGTATTGTAATTTAAACAGGTAAAAGACAGATTTTAGCACTAAAGCTTCAGTCCTGGTTTCTTGGGCTTCCCGGGCAGAGGTGCAACCAGGGATGTAACACAGCAAAGGACGTCATCTGTCTGTCATGCCAAGAACCAGGCTGCACCGTCTTACTCCCCCTTACATTCTCACAAACCTACCCGAGCAGATGGATCTGAGCACAAAGATTTGATTCTGTGGGTCTCTGTTCATCCTAAGCTTCCCCAGTTATTTTTTAAATGGTATCATCAAAAAAGAAAGAAAAAAATAGCGTAGACCCTAAGTTCACTCAAGGATGTATTGATCAGTTTGCCATCACTGTAACCAAAACACCTGAGGCAAACAAATTAAAAGAAGAAAAGATTTAGTTTGGCTCATATTTTCAGAGGCTTCAGTCTCTGGTCCCTTAGCCTTGTTGCCTTGGGTGTGTGGCATTATAGGACATCCTGGAGAGTGTGACAGGGGAAGTCTGTTCGCTTTGTGACCTCTGGGAAGCAGAGAGAGAGAAGAAGGAGCTGAAGTCCCAATAGCCCTTTTAAGGGCTCACCCCCAGCGACCTAACTTCCTCTCTTGAGACCTCATCTCCTAAAGGACCCAATAGCGCCACAAGCTGGCCACAAAATCTTTAATACACTGCCTTTGAGTGACATTTACAGTCCATACTATAACACTCCTGAAAATTTTGTAGAGCACTGAACAAGGAGTTTTCCTCCAATCCCAGGACTCTGTGTTTAAAAAAAAGTGCCACCTGCTTCTTTCTCCTAAAATTATGTACAAAAAACACTATCAAGACTTCTTTTTAAAAAATGTTAATAGCCTTGACATATGTACCAGTTAGCAAATTGTCCTGCCTAGAAAACTCTTATTTACTCGCTCATTCATTTATTCAAGAAACATCCCTCATTCACTGATTTCAAACAAATATTCCTCAAGAGCCTGATACATACAGAGGCACAGTGCCTTGGGGACACAGGGATCACTTGGCCTTGATGTTGCCAGACTTCCTCCTTTGTCACAACAAGGACCACCGTCCCAGAGATCTATATCTGTGGATACAGACAGTGGGGCCAGGGTTCTCTCAAAGCCAGCTTCACACAGGGCAGGTTTCCAGATCAAGCCCCTCCGCCTCTGGCCTGGATAACACCAATCATCCCATCACACGTAGGCTATCAATAAACATTTGTTGAGCTGATAAATGAAAATGGCCAAGTTTGGGAAAATTCTAAGAGGTCAACAAATGTGAAATGAAGACAATGAACAAATGTCACAGGAAACAGATACTCCTATCACTGAGAACTACACCCTGGCAAACCTGATTTTATCGAGTGAACATTCATTCAAACTCTTTGTAAGTTGGGGATCAGGAGAGGGGTTGTCTTCATTTTCCCTTTGCTCCTTCTGCATGCCACAAAGGACTCCAAACGGGAAAAATATAATCATATGCTTTGCTTTCCTCTGACAACAACTGGGCCTCCTCTAACTGCCATGAATCTAGAAGAAGCTGGAGTTTTTAACATTTAGTTCCTTTAGCAAAAAAAATGACAGAGTTACACAAGAATTTACTTGGTAAATTTTTAAGTATTGCCTGAATAAACTATATTTTTATGAAGCTGAATTTTCTAATAAACTAAAGCAGTTTATCTATAAGGCACCATAAGCTTATGAGGCACTATAAATGTTCTTATTTCTTATTGTAAACAATATGACCTTAAGTTTGTAGCCAACACTTTTTTTAATTTATTTTATTTTAATGGTACATTTTAAATGTACATAGTGATAACATTCATCATAGGGGAAGTAGCCAACACTTTTAAAATATTATATAAAGTTCAATCTCAAAATTCCATCCACCACACCTAGAAAATTTGAAATTCCTTCCTTCTCTTCCTCTCTGCTCTCCATTTCCTTCTCCCTCTCTTTCCATGCACTCATATTCATTCATTTTCTCTCTCTCACTCTCTCTCTTTCCATGTAAAACTTTTAGAATATTTACATTTTCCCCTCAGTAGATAGAGCTCTATGACCAGAGTTATATTTCTTTCCAGAAAAAAAAAAATCTCTCTCTTAGGAAAATGGCTCTGGTACCACAACATCTATTAGCAGTGAATCTTGATTTACAATCATTGTAAGAGGGGGACTGGCTGGGCCAAGAATGAGAGGAGCCCACAAGTCACATGCTCTCTGGCCTTTAAGGTAGAGTAGGCGAAACAGAGAAAGCAGTGTCTGGTCCCTGATCCCAGCGGGGATGCCCTGTCCCAAGCAGCCCCTTGGATTTCTTCCATTCCCTTCAGGCTGGAGAGAAGATGCTGGCTCCAGAAAGCATCACCCTGGTCATGGCACCAGGGAAAGAGGGAAACAGCCATTTCCATAACAATCATCACGTGTGTTCACACATGCACCATGGGAAACACCTTTTCACCTCACCAGTCACCAGATTCTGGTGGGCTATGAGCTGCTTCCTTTGTCATCACAGCCACCAAACAAACCAAGTTCACATGACTTGGCAAGATTTAAAATCCTCTGGGACCCAGACTTTAAAGAAATTCCCTGAATTCACCTTGAAAATGCTGCATAAAAGAGAAGCTGTCAGGGAGAGGTGAGGACAACAATCAAGTGGTACCAGAAAGTGTCTAAGGACTCAAGTAATGGGGCCTTCACTTGGCAGGCCTTGGACATGAATTGGAGGAGTTTCTAATAACTAAATCTGAGGTGTTTTAAGCCTGAAACTTAATAATGGTAATGGATTCTAGCCCCTGGAATGAAACATAGATCTACAAGTCCATCTTGAAATACAAAAATAATTGAATGAATAAATAAATGTGGGAGAAAGACACCTGTTCCTTACTGTAGAATTTCAATTAATAAGAAGGAATGATGAGAATAGAAAAGTCATAAATCAACAAACACCATGGGAAAATCATTGTAGGCAAGAATCAGAGGCGGATGCCCAAATTAATGGGCAAAAATGTAATCAGAAATAAAATAGCCCCAAAGTATCTCTCCACATGGTGTCTACTGAGTACAAAAGGAAGAGCAGTAATGTCACAGTAGAGAGGCTGGTAGACAATTCCTTCACCAAGTGATCAAACTTCACATGATATATGTGTGTATAGATATAGAAATAGATAACTATAGAGATAGATAGACACATGCACCTCCTGATAAGATATGCCAGATACTAAAATACAGTGAGTTTCAGCCTGAACTATATAAGGTGCCCCTTTCTCAAAAAAATAACAATAATAATATTTTCCCTTAAAAATTTCTGTTAGTCATAAAGCATAATAAGATTGTGATTACATGAGTAATGATATAACTTAAAGATAACACAAAATATGTTGGTGTCATAATTATATACAATAATATAAATAATACCTAATGGTATACTTTAAGCACAACATTTTTCTGGTATACCTTCCCGCAAATTTCTTATTTTTAGCAAGTTCATTTCAATAGATACAATGGAAAGTTATATCAAATAATCAATCCATATATATAACAATCAATATATCAATAAATCTAGCCAAATACAAGATTGCAAACAATAGTTCATCATTTAAATTTGAAAATGATTCTCCTTTTTATGCTGCAGTTTATGTTACTGGAGCTCTTAGTATTTTACGGCTCTGACAGCATCAAGAGATGTTTCTGATAAACTATTTCAAGATAAAAATTTTAGCACATCTAGAACTGATGATACTCACAGAACAATTTTTCTAAAAAGATTTAACTCTTCATTAGAATTAGTTTTTTGTGAAGTCTGGATTTAATTTTCAATGTAAATTTACACAACGGCATTTTAATGTTTTCTCTGACATTTTCTGTAACTTGTGGGGGTCATACAAGAAACTGGAAGTGGCTTCGTGATTTGGATATAATTTAAAATGCTTCTTCACGCATTCCATCCCTGTGTCCTCAATTACAAGGAAAAAATTAATTTTAAAATTGACTTCCTCAATAATAATTGGTTCATCCGAAGCGTCACATGAAAGAAGTGTTCTCTTCCCTCCAACATGCCCATCCTTGCATCTAATCCTGTAAATATTTGCTTTGCAATGGGATAGTAGTTTTCGAAACCAGAGATTCTAAACTTTTTGAAGATTCTAATAACTTCTCGAGGATTTTATTGTCATGTCCACATATATACTTTTATTTCACAATAATTTACGAACAGAGGTTGCCGTCTGAGCATCAACAGCTCCTGTCCTGGTCTCAGGTCAGAATTAATATTTGTGCGGACACCAGAAGGATCAGTTCTGGGGACAGGTAGATAAGCTGGCTGCCTACATCAGGTCCCAGGGCGGTTCCCACAGCCGTGGCCACTGCCATGGACACTGCTGTTTCTCTTACTCCTGGTACCATTACCACTGACAATTGCAAGGCCAGTTCCTGGTCACACTGCTATCCAGGGTGATTCCTCTAATCCTGCACATGTTCAACTGTCCCAAAATTTCACTTGTAAAACACAAGTTCAATGATAAACTTGCCAAGAATTTCCCAAAATTCCAGAATGGTTAGAAATGCTTCAGGAGGGCCATTCACACTCCCGGCATTCACAAGTGGCATGCTCTGTGTGTAGATTCAGTTTGTGGAGGTTTTAGACATGAGAGCATTATACTGAGTGTTTTGTTCCACTACTCTGCTATCACTTAACGCAGACCTTGGAGCTCTGCCCCAGTTAGTTACTGGTTATATATAGAACTGCCTCATTCCCTCAAGTGGCTGCATAGTATTTGGTAGAAAGATGCACTATTGTTTATTTTTCTTAAATTTTATTTTTATCAAGACATAATAATCATACACATTTATGGGGGAGAGTGTGATGTATCTTTGTGGTGAAAACATTCAAAATCCCTTCTTCTAGCTTTCCTAAAATACAACCTGCATTATTATTAACTATAATTTCCCTCCATGACAGTTAAACTGGATTGTCAACTTTATTGGCTTCAGAGCCCCCTAGGGGATTAGCAAGGCATAAATCTACATGTGTCTGGGTGGGTCATGGAGGTGGATACTGTAGCTGATGCCTGCTCTCTTCCTCTCTGGCGTTGTTCCCCTACTCTGCTTCCCAGCTACCATGAGCTAAGCAGTTTTGCTCTGCCTTGCCCTTTCACCACGATATTCCTGCCTTGGTACTGGCCAATCACAGACTTAAAGCACGAGCAAAAATATACCCTCCTTCTTTAAATTGTGTATGTCAGAAATAAAAAACTGACGAATACACCTGCTGTACAACAGAGAACCAGAACTTACTCCTCTTCTTTAACTGTAGCGTATCCCTACCACCCTCTCTCTTCTATCCTCTATGAAATCAGCTTTTTCACATTCTTCATATGAGGAAGAACACATGGCATGTGTCTCTCTGTGCTTGGCTCAATAGAATTTCCTCTAAGTCCATTCATGCCCCCAATGACAGAATTTCATTCGTTTATAGCTGAATAGTATTCCATGTGACCACTACATTTTCTTTACCCTTTCATCAGTTGATGGGCACATAGGTTGGTTCCATATAATTGTGAATAATGCTACAATAAACATGAAAGTATAGGTATATATTCGATACACTGGTTTCATTTCCTTTGGGTATATACTCAGTAGTGGGATTGCTAGGTCATAAGGAAGCTTTATTTTTTCTGTTTGTGAGGAACTTTCCAACTGTTCTCCATAACGGCTGCACTAGTTTACATTCCCACCAATGGTGTGTAAGGCCTCTTTTTCTCTTTTTTTTTTTTTGAGTCTTTTTTCCCAAGTCTTCATACAACATTGCAAACAATTCTGCAATCAACATCCCTTTATATTTGAAGCTATTGCCTTTCTGGGATAGAAGCCAAGAAGTGAAAATGCTATTTTTTAAAAAATTAAAAATGTCTAACTTTTATTGAATTGTTACTATGTATCAAGCAGTATCCTACAGGATTTTTATGCATACATCATTTAATGTTCTTACCAGAACTAAGGTAGAGAGTATTTAATCCCCATTTTGGGAATAAGAAACTAAGACTCCAAGAAGCTAGGTAGATTGCTCAGGATAGGTACAGCTAGTGAATACAAAACTAGACTTTTTATGTCAGGTAGTTTGATTCCAGAACTTGTGCTCCCCACTACTGTGCTATTCTGCCTTCCAATCTTTGTATTTATGAATCGGTTGCCCTTTGTGAATTGAGAACCTTGTATCTGTCATTCAGCATACAGCAAGCAGCTGAATGACGTTAATCTCTGAGTTGTCCCAACAATTCGATGAAGCCGAAGTGTTCATTCCCATATATCAGAGGGGGGACAAAAGCTCAGAAACTTGACTAGTTCCTACTGCTAACAAACAGCAGGCCAGAGACCAGCCCAGGGCTCTCCACTCTGCTCAGGAAAAGGATGTGCTGTCTGGAGAGGTCTGCTGAGCCAGGTCCTGGGCTCAGCCAGAGGTTGGAGCAGCACAGCAGCACCTGGGACATTCTTCCCAGCTACGTCTGGCCTGTAGTCATTTGTCCCCGTCATGTACGGCCACTGTTTCTCCACACTTCCTTATCCCTCTTCCCACAGCAAAGACCCCCAAGTTCCACAGAAGCCCTTGCCTTTGAAGAGGGCACAGGGTGCCAGTTCATCTTTGGTACTTCTTGGGTACTACTTCCTCACAACCCAAGGTCAAGGTTAAAGTAAATATGGTCTTAGAAAGGGCCATGGCACTTCGATGATTCCCAGCTGGAAAATATGTGTGTGTACAATCAGCCCTTCATATCTGTGAGCTCACTAATATGGATTCAGTCAACTACAGGCTGAAAGTACTCAGATAAAAAAAATCCCAGAAAGTTCCAAAAAGCAAAACTTGAATTTGCCACGAGTAGAGTACTATGCTAAGCCTATGCAAATGAAGTGATGTGTATGTATTGAATCAGGTATTATAACTAATCCACAGATGATTTAAAGTATAGGGAAAGATGTCTGTAGGTTATGAGATAATATTAGTTTATGTCCCATTTCATAGAAGGGACTTGAACATCTACAGATTCGATGAGCAAGGGTTGATTCCTGAACCAATACAGGGATAACAAGGGACAGCCGTACAATACAGCAGTTTTCTGCATTCCAAAACACAGTGAACACACACCACACTAGTTCCAAATATGAACTTCAGGCACAAGAGTGAGGGAACAAAAGAAAACACTTCGGGTTGCATCCAATTGACCCTGATCCATGCAGAGGAGGTAACCAGGACATGGCAAAGTTTTGGTCAGAGAGGGAAGTTTGGAGTCTCTCATTCTCTGTGAAGAACCACCCTCAAGACAGAAATTTCTCTGCTGCAGTCTTTAAATTTAGTTTCTCTCTTACATTACCACAACACAATAAACACACACATATTCTCAAAAAACGAGACCATTAAACACACCTCTACTTCTGCCATCACAGCAAATAGAGAAGGGAAACATTATTCCCATTAAGTTGGGTCCACCACGGCAAACAAGAAACAGACGAATCTTGACACAGAGGGGAGCCCCTGCCTAGGGAGCCTCTGGCTGTGCCTCACCAAAGCTAATTTGGCAAAGGAAAACTATGATAAACCTAAATTTTCCCTTCATCTCTTCAGGCCCGTAAGATTTCAACAGGAGCCCTCATCCTGTCTCTCAGAGCTGCCCTATTAGATAATTCTCTGATCTCCCCCATATAAGAAAGAAAAAAGAGAGAAGTCCGAAGACATGTGGAAGTATTTAGCCATTCAAGATACACGCATACATCTGAGCAATTAGAGCAAATGTCACATTATATGGCAGAGTTAGTGCAAGAAAGAGGAGAACAAAGATTATCTGGGTGTTCTTCAGGAGCATTTCCACTATGAAACTATAAAAGGCGGTATGAAAAAGAAACCTCTGAAGAAATTGGGTTTTTTGAGGGGGAGAGACATGATTGACATATTTTTAAATGGAGAATTAAAAGACAAGCTCAAGAGATATTACCAGGACTCAAAGATAAATGAAAATGAGAAAGAAATAAGAAACAGAGGGCACTTATCCTGGATATAAAAGTGGTTTGAAAGGAAAGAAAAAAAGAGTGGCTATTTCAGCACAGGTATATAATGTGTACTGATCAAATCAGGGTGATTAACATCTCCTTATCATTATGTTGTGTCTGGATTCTTTGAGTTCCTCTCTTCTATTTATTCATAAAATATATATCTCATAAATTGAGCAATTATGAGTTAATAAAAAAATTTAATGTGTGAGGATATGGAAGTGCTAACTCTCCTGATTTGATCATCAAGCAGTATATAAATATATAGAATTATCACACTGTACCTATAAATATGTACAGTTAAAGTAAAAATAATAAAACTTTGTTAAAGGAAAAGTGGAGAAGTAATACAAAGGAAAACAGGGCTGGAAGTGTGGCTCAGTAGCAGAGTGCTTGCCTAGCATGTGCAAAGCCCTGGGTTCCAACTACAGCATTACAAATAATAATGCTTAGGGTACATGAATACAGAAATCATCTAGATGGACGAGATCCCTGGGAACAAAATCCTTACTCAGAAGGAATTCATATAGGATACACTTTAATTTCATATTTTAAAAAACTCCTGTAAGTAACATCTAAGCACAAAATTGAAATAAGCTAAATGTTTCTATTAGCAAACTTAGTTTGGGTCAAAAACAAAACCCAGCTTCGTGCTCTAATAAAGGAACACATGCATGATAAAATGTTCCAAAAAGTCTAAAAGATTCACTCATGAATATATTGATTCAACAAGTAAATACTGAGATTTTTTTTTTGTGCCAAATAAAGTGATGGGCAAAGACTTACCAGACAAACACAAACAAAAATAAACCAGAGATGATAATATTAATATTTAACAAGCTAGAGTCTGAAGTAAAATGGTTGATGTGAATATTTTCTTTCTTGAGCTTTGTCAGATATAGAAAGCAAAAATAAGAGGATCTGTCCAACATTATTAATAAACTTTAATATATGTACATATGTAAACTATATATGTAAATATACATAAAAGTTATACTCAAAGGTCCAACATTGTATTTGAACAAAATGGATTTGACCAATTTTATTAATAAACTTGATATCCAGATACACACCCTCATATTTCAAAACTTACACCCAAAAGTCTATTATGGTAGACACTGGCCTTATCAGTGGTTATTTAAATTCAAATTGTAACTAATTAAAATGAAATAAAGTGAAAAATCAGTTTCCAAGTCTCACAGGGTATGTTTTATGTGACTAGTGGATGTGATACCAGCCAGCCTAAACGTATTTCTATCATTGCAAAAGCTGAGCTGGCCAGTGCTGCATACAGAATGTAGTTTTTAAAATGCTACATAGCATTTACAAAATTGTCCTGTAGTATAACACACACCAAAGAAGGCTCAACTTTTTAAAAATTTAATTGAGTTTAATAATTAAAATCATGATCTTAGCACAAGATGTGCTTATAGGTATTAGTGTGTCATTTCTTCGAGGTCCTCTCAGCAGAAAGAGCTGAGAAATATGTGTATGTGTATATGCATGCACACTCTCTCAAACACACACACATTACACAGGCATCAGTACTTATTTCTGTAGCTATAGAAATAGATAGGTAGGTAGGTAGGTAGGTAGGTAGATAGATAGATAGCCAGAAAGGCAAGCACATAGATATTAAAATCCATGAGTTCATCTCCTGCCTTGGAGTCTAATCCAACATGACAGGGGCCACTTTTAGTCTTCTCTCCTTTGCATAGTTCCCTGACAATGAGAAATTCAATCCCATTATCCTCAATGTAAGTATTCATTTGTTCACTCTTAGAATCCACAGAAGATAGTCTCAGAGTTCCAACCCATTACCATTACAAGAAAAAAACCAGTCAGAAGCAACAGCAAATAGGGATCGCTTTTTGTTCGTGGTTGATTGGTTGGTTGTAGGCAGAGCCCCTTTCAGAAATAACTGAGCTGGGACACAGAAAATTCTAAATGAACCTGAAACACCTTTCTGTGTCAGAAAATAAGGAAGTATACAGAGTAATTAGGACATGTCAAAAGGAGAACCAGACTGAAAGGAACCCAATTGCTAAGTCTGGGACCATTTGAATATCAAAATATTTTTATATAATGATAGTAATGGATTATAATCCATGAATAAATTAAGAGTCTGCTATGCCATATTAATATAAATTAATAAAGGATTTTTAATTAAAGGTGTAGGGAAAAAAAGCTCCCCTATACTATAGAATGCTAATTCATAACACAAAATGAATGATGGATTCAGAAAATCATCAGTGTATAATAAAACTAGTGGGAGAAAATTTAATAAAGAATATTTACACAGTGTGAAAGTATCTCCCCACAAATTACTTACTCGTTATAAAGGATAAAATAGTAACTTTACAGTCGTGGAGTATTATAGTTTAAAATGTCCTCCAAAAGCCTCATCTGATCAGAGATAGGGCTTTCAAAAGGTGATTTGATCATGAGGGATTCTAACTTCATCAAGTAGCTTAGTTCATTGATAAATTCATAATTCAGTGGCATTATTGGAGGTGATAGAAATTTAAGAAGCAGGACCTAGTTGAAGGGAGTGGGTCAGAGAGGGTGTGACCTTCAGAAGTGTATATGCTCCCTGGTCCCTTCATCCTCAGCTTCCCCACCCCTGCTTCCTGGATACCATGAGGTGAGCAGCTCTGCTCCACCACACACCTTCACCAAGATGTGCTGCCTCACTTCAGGCCTAGAGCAATGAAATCAGCCAACTTTGGATTGAAACCTCGGAAACAGTGAGCCAAAATATATTTTTCCTCCTTTGAGAAGTTCAAGTCAGGTATTTATTTAGTCACATGGGCAAAAAAGCTGACTAATAGAAAACTGGTAATGAGAACTGAGGTTGTTGCTGTGATTATAATCAATTGTATAGTTCAGAAGACCTTAAAACTAGTTTGCAGGCAGGGGAGAATTTGGAGAGATTTGGAGCTACAGGCTAGAAACATCCTAGACTGTTAAGCAGAGCTTACTGGGCAACTCTGATGTGAGTAAAGACTGAATTCGTGAGGTTTCAGATGGACATGAGGACTTTATTGAGATTTGAATTTAAGGACATTATGATATTTTCTGGCATAGAATTATTTTACATTTTGTCCATGCCCACAGACTTTGTGGAAAACTGAGTTAAAAGATGATGGACTGATTAGTCTGGCAGAGAAAATTTCAAGGCAGCCCAATGTTCAGGTGGTGGCAAAGGTAATACTGTCCGCTCTTAGCCAGATTTATAGTGAGAATTGATGGCAAAAAGCAGAACAGAAAGATTTGAAGAATTTGCAGTCTGGCCAGAGGAAAAAAGTGTATTTAAAGTTGAGGACAAAAAGGTGGTGGTTTCTGAAGAAAAACCTCCATATCATTTTTTAAACTGAATTCTAGACTTTATTCGGATGGCACTAATTTTCCCACTAATGTCTTTCTTTGTACCAGAATTTTATCCAAGAAACCATATTTCATGTAGTCATCAAGTCTCCTTAGACTACTCTGATCTTCCACAGTTCTTCGGTCTTTCCTTCTTGTCATGACCTTGGCGGTTTAGATGAGAACTGGCCAGGTACTATATTATAGAGAATATCCCTCATTTTCACCCAGGTGGTTTAAAAAACTCTCATTAAGATTTGTAAATTTCTTAGAAATACATAGATTATCAAAACTGTCAGCAAAAGAAATATAAAATTTTTAAAAAATAAAGAAAGAAATCAAGAACCATAGAAGAACTGGGAAAACTGATGATTGATTGATTCCAAAAATCAGTCACTGGATTGAAGTTTTAAGGGCAGTTTCTTCCAAATGCAGGAATCCTCAAGACACTAGAGTTTTCCCATGCCAGTTAAATGATTCTAGAAGAAAGTGGAACTTGGAGGTTCTCCCAGTCCCTTGCTTGAAACAAGCAAAATATCAACACCAAAACTTCCAAAGATATAACAAAAAAAGTTTAAACCTATGTACAAGTCCCATTTATGAATACAGATGTAAACAACCTAAGTAAGACACTACAACTCGTATCCAACAAGATCAAGGCTTTCTTGTCAAAATGCAAAGGTGCCTCATACAATCTATTGCAGTGGAAAGTCAAAGAATAACCACAGAACCACTGAGATGGGAGCTGAAAGGCACAATATGAATTCAATAGCACTTCCTGGTGAAAACTCAGTAACTTTGGAACAAAATAGCTACCTCAGACTGCAGACGCTATCACACAGAACTGGGAAACTAGCACCATTTCTAGTCATGTCAGCAATGGGACACAGGTATCTGCCATTGTCATAAACATCATTCTGTCTGTTCTAAGCAATTCAATAAAACGAAGACAAAAATAAAATATATGACTTTCAGAAAGGTAGAAGCAAATTTTTCATTATTTCTCAATGGTTGTTGATCTGGAAAATGTAAGAGAATCAACTGAAAATACAAATTGAAACAAGAGTGCTCAATTCAGTGCCTAGTTACAGAGTAAATACATAGATAAATTTTCACAAATTTTTTTTGCAGCCAGGTACAGTGGTGTACAACTGTAATCTCAGTTATTGGGGAGGCTGAGGCAGGAGGATGGCCATATGACTTAGTGACATGGTGAGATCCTGTCTCAAAATAAAAAGTAAAAAAGGCCACAGGGGTGTATCTCAGTGCAAAGGTCCCAGCACCACGAAAAAAGAAAAAGAAAAAAGAAAAGAATGCTCTCCTATGTATACACAATGACCAGTGAAAACTAACAACAATAATGCAAAACAGTATCATCCATAAAAACAACTGAAAATCTGAATACACAGAATAAACTAAACAACAAAATAAAGAACATCTATTAGTGAAATAAACTGATCCCTCAAAGGCATAGATAGATAGATAGATAGATAGATAGATAGATAGATAGATAGACAGACAGATAGATCATGCTCTGATATTATAAGGGTACAGATTTTTAATTAGTTTATAATGTGATTTCAAACAAAATCCTTATAAAACTACTCCTAGAGCTTTGGAAAAACAAGGCATAATGGCACCTGCCCATCACACTAGCTACTCAGGAGACTAAGGCAGAAAGATCACATGGTCATGGCTCACCTGCGCTACTTAGAAACACCATGTCTCAAAATAAAAATAAAAAAGGGCTGGGGATATAGCTCAGTGGTGGGATTCCAAATACCATCAAAAAAAATTTTTTTAAACAAAACAGGAAATAGAAGAGTCTGTCCTATGACAAACTAAAATAAATTATGAAGTTAATGGTATTTAAATGGTGTGGAACTGGTCCAGAAAAAAGGCATGAAAAAGAAAGATATGTAAGAAGAAATAAAAATGATCAATGAATATATTAATAGTATGTCTAGACCAGTAGTTACCAAAGAAATTTAACTCGATACAAAATAACATTTTTAGCTTTCATATGGGCAAAGATTGGAAAGGATGATAAAACATCCTTCATTGCCAATGAAGAAATAGGATATTGTGTAGTTTTCATACATTTTGACTATAAGAGCAAACTTCTATAACATTTTTGGAAAACAATTTGGAAACATGGAAAATAAACCTTAAAATGCAAAATTTGACTCTGAAATTTGATGTTTAAAATTAAAAGCAAGCATCCACTTGCCTTCGTGGAATACTATGCAACATTTAAAATTGCATCTTTGAAAGATACAGTATTAAGTGGAAAAAAGGCTCACAATACATTAAGTGAAAAATACAAGTTAGAAACAACTTTGAGCAGCAGGATCCCACATTTGTGAAGGAGCAGGCATCCCAGAAAGTTGGTGAATAGACACACAGACTCAGAAGGATGTGCCCCATCTGTTGGCCTGCAGCCACGGTACCTCAGTCGTCCATCATTCCCGTTGCTGTTAATCTTCCCCTCTTCTGCTTTATCACACCCATTACTTTGGTCAGTTTCTGGGTGGCAGGGTTGTAATTCATTCATTCACTCACTCACTGTGTGACTCAAGTGTGGAAATACAATGAAGACTACCCAAAGGAGAAGAGCAACGGCTATTTATTCAGAGCTCACTGTGTCAGGGAGTTGGCTATGATCATTTGCATTTAGCAGATATTCAAAAGCAGGCAGAGGAGCGGGGAAGTTTTTAAGTAGAAAAAGGAAAGGCTTTAGGTTTGCCCTGTGGGCACAGAGAAGCAGCAAGTAGCCTACCCAGAAGCTGAGTATCCTATGTGATTGGTTAGGAGTACATATTTGGCTTCCTCTAGTTGGTCCTAACCTGGAAACGAGAACAAAAATCACAGGCATCGTCAGTTACTAATTGAACCCTGGCCATTTACAAGGGTTATTGTTTGGTTTCCTGGCCTGGTTGCTAAAGATTGTAGTTTAACTTCTTCGAATCGTTACTACAGATAATGTTTTGGCTTCCTGGGCTGGTTACTGCAAACTGTGGATCAGAATTCTTTGTTTATATGGTCTGGTTATTGTATGTTTGCATGTTCAGCCTCGTGTAAGCTTTGGGAAAAATACTGGGTCTGCAAAAGTACACGAGACACATTTCCTATCCTCAGGGAATTAATCTTCTGATGAAAAAGACATCCCATTGTTCGGAAATTTCCTGGCTACTTATTCACATTCTGTGAAAGCAGGTCTGTTTATGTCTTCCTGGCACTATTGCATTTGAGAAAGAATCCACACCCCATCACCACGGCCTGCAAGACACTGCAGTTCCTGGCTCTAGTCAACCCCTTCCACCTCATTCTCACTCCCCTCACCTTGCTTGCTGCTCTGCGTATGGCACTGGTTATTTCCCCAACCACTCCAGAGACAGACGGGATGTGCAATGCCTACAGCACAGTATTTAAAATATCGCCATGCACCAACCATTTTAAATAAGGTCAGTGATTAAAAAGTACTTCTCCCTGAAAAAAAAATCTTTTGTTAAGCTAGATTCTAAACAATTGCCACCGTGACTTGGGGTTTTGATAATACATACGCAAGCTTCAAATTAGTATATTTTATCACTTACACTTTAATACACAATGATTTCTACATGGAACTTAATTCAAATAATTCCCAGTTACATAGAGGTCCCTGAGACACCTGGACTCAATCGTGTGCATTTGTTTTAGGAGCAAGTTTTTAGGTAGCAGTTTGAAATTGCTGAATATCAATTTGGGCACCATCCCTATCTCCAAGCTGTGTAAGAGTACACATCGCTACATTTAAACAATAGATTCAACAACAACTGGGACCTGATCTTATTAAAAAGCTTTTGCACAGCAAAAGAAAATACAAACAGAGCGAAGAGACAACCCACAGAGTGGGAAAAAATTTTTGCCAGCTATTCCTCTGACAAAGGACTAACATCTCGAATATATAAAGAACTCAAAAAAGTCAGACCCCCCAAATTTATTTTTTTAATTATTTTTACCAAGAACATGTATTGGTACATTGTATACATAATGATCATAATCAACATGGTTATTTTGTACCTGTACATGATACATTTTGGATTCCCCCTTCTTCCCCCCCTTCCCCTCCCCTCCCTTCTATTCACCCACCCCTCCCTATTTGCAACAAGTGTAGCTACACTTTCCCATTTTTTCCCCTTTCATCTTACTTTTCTTTTAACCTTCTTCATCCCCCTTTTCCCTATCTAGTTCTCTCTTTT
>PVJO010021169.1:0-30605 GCA_004026905.1 Hystrix cristata | reverse complement strand
AAAAAAAAAAAAGCAATGTGGTAACTAATGTAAAAATGAGCATATAGATGAATGAAGGAGAATTAAAACTCACTGCCTATTCTTCTGCCTATGCTCAACTGATTTTCAAAGAAATACTCAGGCAATTCAATGGAGGGGGAGTTTTTTCAGTAAATGGTACGTGGTGCTTAGAGGAAATGGAAACATTCAAAATCAGATCTTGGTTATGGTTGTATAACTCTATACTATTTATTGAAAATTATTTGGGTACACACAAACTGGATGAATTTATGGCAAGTAAATTACACCTGGATGAAGCTGTAGCAATTCCTAAAACTTGAAAATGAAATAAAGAAAACAAACCCAAATTTATAACCTTTAATACAATAACCAGATTGAGAGATTACTTCCATATGACTTTAAAACTCGGTAATGTGACTGTATATTCCTTCAATCTTTGAAAAGGAAAAAAAACAAATTTTTTTAAAGTTTCACTTGTTTTCAGCACTATATACATATTATTGTTTGTAGTCATGGTGATATAGTTATTCCAAGACTGCCATGTATACTGACAAAGAAAAGAAGTGATTATATTGGTGTGATTGAAAATAAAAATGTTCAGAGTGGAGGAAGGAGATACAAATGTAAAATCAGCGAGGCTAAATCCAAATCTATGGTTCAGAATTTGAATTGGAAGTAATAGTACATACTGATGATGCATTTTATGTTAAACATTTTTTTATCTTTACCTGCTAAAAATCCCAGTGAATAATTACCCATCTAGTACTAATGAGTGCCCAGAACCCAAAGCGTGGTCTCTCACACAATTTTGCACTGAGAGAACCAGTGCTCCTTGAAGAGACTAATTTCAGACTGGTGGCACAAAACATACCATATAAGCCACTTTTGTCAAGGAGGTGGAGAGAGACGGAGGGGGAGAAGGAGAATGAAAACGGAAGGAAGGAAGAAAGATAGGGAAGGAGGGAGGGGAGGGACGCAGGGAGGGAGAAGGAGGGAGAGAGGGAGAAGGCGGGAGGAAGGGAGGGAGAAAGGAATTACCAAAAACTATTAGTGTCACTACTCATCTTTCATATTCAAATTAAATCTTAGAATAGCAGAGTGGTTTAAGAGAAATTTATCTTTAGAAAAATATTCCAGGTAGTAAAGGAAGAAGAAAAGACGAAATTAGAATGAACAATATATTTATTCTAATGAACAATATATTTAGACAATAACATATGAGATTTCTAGTATCAAGAAGACAGAAATAATCACACACGGGGCATCCTATGAAAGTACACTGTACCACCTATGAGGTAACCATGCTAAAAAAAAAAAAAAAAAAGGAGGAGAAGGAGAAAGAGAAAAGAAGAAGAAAAAAAGAAAAGATGAACCTGAACTGGGTTGAGGGTCAGTCACAGAGCACTTACCTAGCATGTGTGAGGCCCTGGGTTCCATCCCCACTGGAAAAAAAATATATAAAATACATATAAATAAATTAACCCAAATCTGACTGAGCCTCTAAACCCAATTTACAGGCAATACAAGAAGAAAGAGACATCTTAAATGACACTGCGCTGTTACAACTGATAAAATCTAGACTTTTGGAAATTTCAAAGATGAAGACCCATTTCTTCACTTAAAAAAAAAAAAGCAAGGAAAAAAGAGATTGAGGGCAAATCTACAGATTAAAAGACACAAGATACCAACCTATCGTACACTACGGCCCCCAATAAAATTCTGACGTATAAGTGTTCACAAATTGGATTGTGATAATGTTTGCACAACCATATAAATTTACTAAAAATAAAACTATGTTTACAATGGGTGAAGTTTATATAGTTTGTAAATTATACCTCAATAAAACTGGAAAAAAGTATCACACTATCGAGGAAAGTTTAACACTAAATGATAATAAGAAATTACTGTTGATTGTTAAGTTGTGATTATCATACTGAGAGTTGTTTAAAAAATAGTCTTTATCGGGGCTGGGGATTTAGCTCAGTGATTAGAGTGCTTGCCTTGCAAGCACAAGGGCCTGAGTTCGATCCCCGGCACCACAAAAAAAAAAAAAAAAAAAAAAAGTCTTTATCAAATACAGACAATTCAAAGCATGTGTGGGGGTGCATGGGGCTTTTGGTGTTAAGGCTGAGCAATGAGCACATGGGGTCACACTAGTCTACATTTGTGCATATTAGACATTTGCTATAATAAAAAGAGTGAGTTATAAAAAGGTGATTTGAACAAATGAAAAGAGAAATGGTAAGGAAGAGAAAGTCCTTTGCTCCCCTTTGGTTACTTTGTTTTCAACTTTGTTATTAAAGCAAATGACTTGTGAGAAGAGATGGCATATAGACAATCATTCCATAACTCAAGTCCTGAATCTTCAAAATGGTATAAATTTTAGTATATGTGCTGCCGAAGTGAGCACTTCAGAATTGTATAAAGTCTGGAACTGATGCCTTCCATCCCTGAGAAGCTGCAGTGAAAATGGAAACCAATCCCCAGTACACAGATTGGGCTCCACAAATGCCATCGGAGCTGCTGAGTGCTGAAATGGACCTGCTTCGGTCCTAGTTGGGCACACTTACCACCCCACACAGACCCTGTCTTGGTGCCCAGTCACTCACTATAGTCAAGCTGGTAAAGTTAGAGCCCCAGCCCAATTAAATGACCTCTTTTTAAAGTACAGCACTTTAAATTGTTGCCTGAATGTCAGAGCTTACACATCCACAGGAGACACTAAGGCAGGAAGATTCTGAGTACAGGTGAGCTCTCCCTGCAAAATGTGGTAAAATAGCCTTGAAGCTTTCACCAGCATTTCGTGGGATAGTCGCTAATTGGTTGGTATAGTTTGTTTCATTTTAATCACTCTTCTTTCTTGAATCCCGGATCATTTGTTCCAGAATGATCAGTTCTAGGTCAGAGTTTGGAAAGTGTCATTCACTCAGTAACGGTGTTAGCACGCTAAATAATCTGTACCTCCCAGAAGCTGCAGACCACTCACCATGTTGAGTCACACCTGTTGGGTGAGTGGCACATTCTTCCAAATCTCAGCATGAGCACCAGGCCACTTGCACTCGACACAGTACTAAAGAAAGCACCTAACGTTTTCTCTGGATGTATGTGGGCAAGGCTGCATAGCATGGTGACACAGAGTGACAAAGAGCATGGCCTTTGGAGTTAGATGGGTGGGATCTACTCAAAAAGCTGCAGAAGACTCTTACCCTTTCTAATCCCAGACTCCTTTTAGGGAATAGGGATAAAAACCACCTTCCTCTCAGGGCAGATGCAGGGATGAAATGAAATAATGCAGGTAACACTTTACCTCCACAGCTGGCATCTAAGACACAACCAAAACTTAACAGTACAAATGATCCTAACACCAAGACCTCGCAGCCTGTTTCTCTGGCAGAAATAAAACAAAAATACAGCACTTGGGCTGCTGGATGACCTGGCAGAGCACATGTCTGGCAAATGGAATTTTCCAGCGATGATTCTGAAATGGCAAAAATATTTAAAAGAGCTTTAAAGGACTGTGGCAGGGCGGTCTCTCGCAGTCCACCCTGTGGGTCCTGTCACTCTCCAGAGTGCACCTGGTGTCATGGAAGAAGTATGAGTGGCAACCAGACAGAACTTGTGTCTTCATCCGGACCACCACTGACCATCCACAACTTTGGCCAGGCAGCTTCCCTCCCACTTCCTCTCTTGCAAATGAAGATGTCCAGAGCTGCTTCATGGAGACGAACAGAGCCCCAGCGAGCAGGAATGCCAGAAGCTAAGGGCTCTGGCAGAGGACTCTGTGCCCAGCACTGAGCCGGGAGCTTTGTCATCAGGATTTTCCATCTCAACAGCAACCCAGAAAACAAGGTACTCTTACCCCACTTCGTCAATAAGGAAAGAAAAGCTCAGCTCACCGAAGGCAGTCACCCAAGTTACATAACTGCTTAGTGAATGAGCCAGGCTTTGACACCGAGTCCAGATTCCAGCTCCCACAACCACCGGCCCTCCACCTGGGACCCGGGAAGCCCAAGCGCTGCGTGTAGGGCAAGGCATGATTTCTGAGGTCTCTGCCGATCCCTGTCATTTCTTTAGTCTGATCAGAGAGGTGGCCAAGGCTCCCTCGCTAGGCTGGCTACTGACTTTCCAGAAAAAATTTAGTAAAAGTATTACTGGCTCCCAAAAGAGGAAGTAGATAAGTATTTGGCATATGGTGGTCAACTCCTGGAAGAGATATGACAGTACAGTTAAAGTCCATTCCTTCAGAACAGTAATGACCAGGAAGGTGCCATGAGTCTAGTCTCCAGAACTGAGTATGCAGCGAGCAGAGGAGCTCCCTCTTAGATGTAAGTGTCGTCTCCTTGCTTAAATGCCTTAAAACCAGAGTTCCAGTTTCAAGACTGTAGTCCTACTGTAAGTACAGAAGTTCTACGATCGAGGAAACACACCCCAGCTGCCAAGCTTTATAGCTGTCGTCGCGCAGTTCAAACACAAGCAGTCAAGGGTCCTCCCAGCCGGTGCTGAGCTGCTCCCCAGAACTGTGTTCTGGTTTCTACCCGACCCAGCCACCCTTGAGAGCCATGTGACCATGCACCTACCTGGGTGGCGTTTGCCTCTTCCCTGGTTCATCATCGTCTTTTTTTGCAAAAAAGCCGCAGCCACTTGCTAGGATGAGGCAGGAGTTCCCCATTCTCCTGACATAACTAGGGAGCGAAGCGAAAGGGACAGCAGACGGCTGTGAAATGACTCCAGCACATTTCTTTGAGGAGCATTAAACTTTTGAAGGCATCTAAACCTGCCTTCCAAACTCCTGGGGAAGCTCCAGAGACAGCATTTCTGCTGGGACAGACAGGAAGTGGGCCCAGTACCACACATCCCTGGGGGTGCTGCAGGTCCCCCTCAACTACTCCAGTGCCAGAGACCCTGGCAGGCGGCCAAGGAGCCAGGTCCCAGAAAGGGAGAGCCTGGCCACGGAGTATTTTCCCTCTCAAGAGGTGCTTTCCCTTTGTAGAAACAGGAATCCTCCTTGTACTCAAAAGACACGGTGTACACAGTATCTGAGGCCAGAGAACCCAGGCAGACCTGCTCCTTGAGTGACCCACATTGTCCATAAAACAAACGCCTCTGTGGGAGGCGGGGGGTGGGGGGTCGTCTCTCATCTGCTTCTCTGCACACAGTGCTCTCCTGGCCACTCCTCTACTGCGCCCTCAACCTCCCAAAGTCCTTTTAGATGCCCTCTTGGTTCACTATACTTTTCGTTGCTCTTGAGCCAGGGTGAATGCTCATTGCCCAGCCAGCCGCACCTAGGAAAAATGATAGAATGTCTAGTATCTTCGTCCATATCAGAGAGGGACAGCCAGGACACACCATAAAAGTGATTCTTTGCAGAGGAGAAGCCAGGAGGCTTTCTGCCCCACCTGCCACCTCCCATCCTCATCCTTCCCTCAGCTCCTGTTCATCAGAACAAAGAAAACAATGGGTAACTACTGAGTATAATTAAAATACCCAGTGATGTGTCAATCAAACCAGGACAATTTTGAAGAAGAAAGAGGCTGATGTTCATAACTACAACGGGGTAGCAAGCACTAACTTGGGACTGTCCTCAGAAAACTGCAATTCATAATGTCTTTGTGTAAAACAAAATCTCTAGCTAAGACAACCGAGACTGGTCATCATTTGCTAAAAATATGCATATCTTCAAGGAAGCTAACAACAATCCTCGCTGAGGCATAGAAACAGCTGGGCATGTGGAAGATATTTCTGTGAAAGGGAATCAAGGACTGGGAAACAGAAGAAGACACGAATGGCTTCATGGACCAGAAATTGGCCCCCTTCCTTGATCAAGAAAGAGAAAGAAGCAAATCCCTCTGCTTGCGAACTAGCTGAATGGTATGTGTCCCTACAGAGGGGGCTGCGATAAAGCAGACATTCATTTGTCCTTCGAGTCCCAAACACTTTCTTCTCCCAAGCAGCCAACTTAAGTATTCTGTTTAATAATTTCCTTCAAACAGCTAGTCACTTAGATCATTTCCTCTGAAAAGCACTAAGCCATGAAGGAGGTAAAATGGGGACTCTCAGGAGGGTGGGCGTGTTCTCTGGAGTGTTGTTCTCCCACAGTTGTTTGGAAGCAGGCTGTCTACCATCTACCCAGGCTGTCTCCAGTCAGTCTACAGCAGGAAACACCTCTTTGGCACAAAGTCATGACCCAGGATTATTTTTTCCCATTCCATCAAGGAGGAAATGGAGCCTTTGTGAGGGGCAGATGATCTGTTTAAATTTCAGTCTTGGCTCAGTAAGCAACTAGAGGTGGGATTACTCATGCTGTAACCATGGGCCCCTTCTTTCCATTCTAATGTGAACAGTCAACATCCCAGCACTGAAGTGTTTATCCTGCATTCATATCTGTGGTGTCTCAGTTCACGAACTTGAGTCTTTCCATGATTCTGATTGTAAACTGAGCTGGACGAGAACCAAATCAAATTCAAGAATTAGGTTCAATGTTGAACTTTGTAGTGAAATTTGATTCGTTTCTCATCTAGTTTGCAACCAGAATCATGGAGAGAATTGAGTTTATGAACTGAGGTACCACTGTGTTTTACACAGAAAACGCATTTAATGGTAGAAATCTTTTCAAACCTAAAAAGTTAAAGGAGGGGATCCTTCCACGTATCCACACTGGAAACAATGGCCTGGAAGAAACCCATACAGTAGATCATTTCATGGGTCTATTGTCTTACAGTGAGAGCCCCAGGATCTATGAGCAAAAATTTTCACCTGAAAGGATCAGTGCTTAGGTTGGCACCTGCTAAGAAAGTGTGCAGCCTATACACTGAAGCCTAAGCCCGGAGAAAGAACTCACCAACTAGTGACAAAAGGCAGTTTACAGGAGATGGTGGCGCATACTTGTAATCTCAGCACTTGGCAGGCTGAGCCAGGAGGATTTTGAGTTCGAGACCATCCAGGACTATGCAGTGAGATCCTGTCTCAAAAAAAAAAAAAAAAATAAAATAAAATCAAAAACTAAAAACCCACAAAGTAAACTGGGAATTCTAAAAACATCAACATTCCCGGAACTATTCAAGTTAGAGTTCACAGGGCATCCAAATAGTTTGTTCAGGGAACTGTCTCTCTAGAAGATTTTAGCGAATGTATTTAGAAGTGATTGCATTAGAATCACTCTTTTATACTCCTCGTGAAATCATGACAATAACAATGGCCATCAGTGACCGCTAATGACATACAAAAGAGGGACAACTGTCCATCACGCTCTTCCTACCCTGTCTGCTCACAGAATATTGTGGAGTATTCAGGAGTAAAACTGAACCTAAATATGATCACGCCTCTACATTTAAACACCAGTAGATGATTCAGAAGCAGAGAAATCTCCATAAAGGTGCACTCAGCAAAATCTATTTTGGAGGAACAACTCAGTTTCTTCAACAAAGTGCAAAAAAGTAAGACACAATAAAGAGATTCTCTGGAGCCTGAGAGATTGCTATCAAAACAGCAATGCACCGCAATATGTAGATGGTTATAGGATTCTAATTTGAATAAACTGTAAGAAAACTGTAGAAAATAAAGAAGATTTGAATATTGCACCAAATGGATATTTTACAATATTAAAAAGCTTTATTCTTTTTGTATAATAATGGTAATGTGGTTACTTTTGTTGCTGCTTTCTTTTAAGTTCTTGATCTCATTTATAAACAACAAAGTAAAAAGAGGAAAAGAAAACACAGGGCAGGTGATGCTTGGTTGAAGACACAGAAAGCACAAACCATAAAAGAAAAATATAAACTGGATTACATAAAAATTTCAAATCACTGTTCATCTAAAGACACTGACAAGAAAATAAATATCAGATTGAAAGAAAATATGTCCAAATTTACATCTGAATATGCATATTTATATCTCTATATATTTATATTTTAATATCTATATCTTACATTCAGAATATGGAAAGAATTCCTCTAACTCAGTAAAAAATAAATAAAGAAGACACAGGCCAATCTAAAAGTGGGCAAAATACTTCACAAAAAAGAAATACAAATGGTCAATAAGCACAAAAAAGGTTCACTATCATTATCAGTTAGGGGAATGCAAACGAAAATCACAATGAGACAGCAGTACACACACTAGAATGACTAAAATTAAAAAGATGAATAGTAACAAATTTTGGAGAAGCTGTGGAGCACCAACTCTCATACATGACTGGTGGAAGGTAAAACAATACAATGATTTTGGAAAGCTATGTATTATTTTCTTAAAAAGTTAAACATACACTGGGCGTGGTGGCACATGCTCGTAATCCCAGCACTCAGGAGGCTGAGGCAGGAGGAGTGCCACAAATATGAGGCCAGCCTGGGCTACATAGTGAGTCCAAGGCCAGCCTGAACTACATAGCAAGGCTCTGTCTCCAAGAAGGAAGGAAGGAAGGAAGGAAGGAAGGAAGGAAAGAAAGAAAGAAAGAAAGAGAGAGAGAAAGAGAGAAAGAAAGAAAGAAAGAAAGAAAGAAAGAAAGAAAGAAAGAAAGAAAGAAAGAAAGAAAGAAAGATTATCTATAAAACAAGTTGATCATCATTCAGCCTTGGGATAAGTACACACAGAGGTTCATTACATTTGTTATTTTTATTTTTGTTATATTTGAAATTTTCCATGATGATGTAATAAGAACAGGAAAGAGAAAAGGAGGGAAAGAGATTCAGAGAGAAAGAGGAGGAGGAGGAGGAAAGAGCGGGAGGAAAAGAGGGAGGGAGACAGAATCCAACAAGGGAGCCTAGCGCCACAGACTTCAGGACATAGCTCGACGCCAACACTGCTCTGACCATCGATGTTCCTAAGGATGACCCTGAGTCATGGCAAGAGGTCAGGCTGTGGTACCGGCTGTGGCTCTCTTTGCAACAGAGACTGATTTATGCCCTACTTTTGGGCTGCTTTACAAACAAAACGAATCCGGGCAGCCACAGAGGCAGCAACTTCCAGAATGTCCCCTAGTGTGGAACAGCACTCGGCGTGAGGGTGCTGCCCAAATGAAGTGTCAGTGTGTTATCATCACGGATTGTCTGGCCCTGCTTTGGGGCGGCTCCAGGCTCCGACCTTGGCTGCTGCTCCCTCCTCACCCCGTGTGGGACACAGGCCTCTAAGCCAGAGCTGCAGCAGTTTGCCCAGGAGCCCAGCAGTGCCCCCAGTCTGGGCCACAGAGCTCCTAGGGAAAGCTCACCTCACTACTTCTCCTCAAAGCTCATGGGATGTATTAGTTACCTTTCTAGAGCCAATGGTTTGCAAGAGAGCAGATTTAATACAGGACGTTTATAAGTTACAACATTCACCGGTAAGCCAAATGCAGGAAGAGTGCCGAATGTCTATCTATGCACTGGAGACCCAAAAGATCCAGTCAAGGGCTGGGAGCCCACAGCACTGTCCCCTGTAAGTCCATGTCTGCGGATGATGGCTGAAGGAATCTTTACTGGAACCAGGATACAATGCTCGCAGCAGAGATGAAGACCAGAGCTCCCCGAAGCAACAGCAGCTATCCTCGTTGACAGCAAGGCCCCAAGCTCCTTCCTTGATGAGAACAGCCGAGTTCCTTTCAGGAGAACCAGCCGCAGCAGAGCTTCTCCTGGGAAACACCTAGCAACTATCTTCTGCTCCCATTCACCTTTATGTTGTGTCAGCAACAATCCTTAGGTGGATCTTCTATGCCCAGAATAGCACCAACTCAGTCCAGCTGGGCGTTCTGGTTCAAGTTGACCATAATAATAAATCCACCACATGGGAGGAGGTGATTGTGTCCTACAACTACTTTTTTAAAATGAAAGGGAATAAGAAAAGGCCTTGTTCCAATGGAAGACAGACCCTTCTCACACTGGGTTGTTATCATCCTCAGACATGGATGCATTTAGCTCAGCCACGTGGCCACCTTAGATTGAATGGGCAATGTTTCCACATTTACTTTTGGTTCAAACTGCTTCAATGCCACTCCCTGATGTGTCTGAGAGATCAGCCTTTGTGCTGGCAAGACACTACACCAGGGACACAGAGAGGAGAGCCCAGCCAGGCCAGGCCAAGTCAGGCCTTGGTGGGAAAGCACCCAGCTGTCTCCCACAGCAGGTGAGGCAGATAAGAGCCACTGATGAAGGATGGGAATTAGGGCATGAAGGGCCAGGTACCAGCCCAGTGCCTGTATTTGTTGGGTCCACACAGTCTATTTCAAAAGACTACTTTATATCATCTTTCTGCTAAACCTCACTACAGATCCAAAGAGAATTGGAAAATCTCAAGCCTCAGGAGGAAAGATCATGTGTCTGTCCTGTCCACCATATGGGGTGGCGTGGTCGGGGGGTCCCTAGCTCATCCCTAGCTCCCTATAAAGGGCCTGCTACATAGTAGGCAGGGCTGGGCAAATCAGTTTAACTGGTGAATGAATGAGTGTGTGGACAGCAGCGTTACAGACCAGGGGTGGTTCTGAAACACCAGTTCATAAAACCACCTAGGATAATGTATAGATTTCCCCCCACATCACTTCCCAGCTGAAATTCTGATTTCTTAGGTCTGGGGAACAGCCCCCAGAATAGGCATTTTTACAAATCTTCCCAAGTACTGTATTTCTCTTGCTCACAGTTTGCAGTTCATATGTTGAGGAACACCGTGTGCAACTGTCAAAGTTCCTCTACAGCAGGTGCCCAGTAACTACCCCTCCTACCACGCACACACACATTTCTTCCCGTCTGTGGTCCAGAGAAAGCTCTAACTCAAAGGGAGGCTGAGGAATCATCCTAGGGCAGAAATGTGTGACAGAAGGTATTACAAATGCAAAGTGCTATGAAAAATCACAAAACTTTTTGAATAAAAAGTCTGTCCTAATGATCCATTCACTTTTCTTATAGTTTTTCCTCCACGAGTCTTAGAACTGACCTGGAAAGAAAACACCAGCTCATTTTGCAGAGAACACCCAGTTGCAACACTTACTTTTGCTGGTCCATAGCCAGCCTCACTACTCTCACACAATATACTCATTCTCTGGATCCTGCAGGATGACAGACAGGCGACCACCCAGTCATGCTCCTCAGCTGGCACCCCAAGGGGCAGGGACAGGGTAGGGTGGGGTGGGGAGCATGCAGCTCTCAGCTACGCGAAGCAAAGCAGAGGGAACTCCATCTCAGACAGCCTTCTGTTGGAAGCCGAAAGAGCAACTTTGGGATCCAAAGCTGATGCGAACTTCTTTTTGCTGTCAGATACATGAAGAGGTTCTAATCCCAAAAGAGGCATTATTCTCCACATAAGACTGGATTTCTCTATCACTTTCCCCAACGCTGAGATCCGGCAGGGGGAAGAGGGCTGGATTTTGAGCCAACTCTTGGAACAAAGTCAGGTAAGTGAGACTTCGAAAGTATTACACAACAGAACACCCAGGCCTGGAAACATTCCGAAGCCTTTTTATAGTTACCCAGAAATGACAAAGGAAATTATTTACTCCAGGAAGGTCTGCAGATTGGTGTGGCCGAGGGATCCAAGAAAGTATTTTTCTCATGTCTTCCTCTCTCTCCCTACTCCTGCCAGTAGCCAAGTGACAACAGAATTATTGCTAGTCATCTATTTTTTTAATCATGTGATTTTTTTTTTTAACAAAAGACAAGGACAATTGCTCAGATTGTTGTTTCCAAAAAAAAAAAAAAAAGGCACATGGTGGTTATACGAGATTCCATACAACTGTTCAATGCTTCCAGCCAGCTCTATCCAGGGTTTTGAAAATTGTCTCCAAGCTTTTAACCAATTACTTAAAACCAAAAAATAGAAACAAAAAAGGAGTCAGAAGGGAACAGAAACTTAAAGATAATATTAAGACTCAAAGAAATTTTGAGGTCTGTGAAGATGTGTTTACAAGAATAAATGAAATGTTCTATCCAGGGTGTGTTTCATTGCAACTTCACAATTATTTCTAAACAGAATTGTGTGACTTCAGGAACTGCCTCCTTTGTTCTGCAGATGTTTGAGTACGTGTGTTGACACAAAGGAGGGAAAAGTTTTGTCTTGCAGAGAATCAATTACCTTCCTTCAAAAATAACATGCTATCGGGCTTCCTCAAGAGAATCAGTATGATATGGCCTGAGCTAAACAGAACCATGTATCAGTATTTGAAAAAGAGAGTCCACGCTCATCCAGTTACCTGTGTAAGTACACTCATACAAGGGCCTGGGGAGGGCTTGAAGGGCAAAGGTTTTGGGTGGGACCTTGATTGCTAAGGGAAGGAGATCAAAGACATCCCAGACAAACGGACCTTTCAGCAAATGAAAAGGTTGGAAGCACAGAGTGTGACCAGAGTAGGGGAGAGGGATGCAAAAGAAAGTTGGGAAGGTCATTGTGTGATGTCTCCATCCATTCTGGCTGCTATAACAAAATACCATAGACTTTGGTAGCTTACAAACAAGACAGCTTTGTTTCTCATGGTTCTGGGAAGTACCAGCGGATTTGTTGTCTGGAGGAAGCATTCCAGTCACAGATGGCACCTTCTTACTATGTCCTCCCATATGTGAAGGATCTAGCTAGTTCTTTGGCCTCTCTACACTAATCCCATTTGTTAGAGTGCCACTCTTAAACAAATCACCTCCCAAAGGCCCTACCTCCTTATATCATCACATGGAGGTGAGGATTTCAATCTATGAATTTTGGGAGAGCACCTTCAAGCCATAGCATATGCCACAGATTAAGCTGAATGTGGAGACTCAGGCTAATGTTCTTTCAGAATAACCCTTTAGTTCACAATACCTTCTTCCACAGGAACCCCAAGTCCTCTCACCCACTGGGGGCTCTCAATAGATCCACTGAGGTCAGGGTTCTATGAAGCAGTTAATATGAAACCAGCCATCTGTGGATAGGCTGAACATATTAATAACTTCTCAAACCTAACAATTTGAAAGCTTGTTTGGAGATTCTAGAAAGGGAGGGCAGCTATTCATATATCCTAGATCAGAGAATGGTTCTCCTTTATGAGCACAGGTTGTCCTCTTTGACCCAGCAGATTCTCAGGAGATAGATGGAGCAGTGAGGAAGGGGACACCCGCCTAGCCAGCCAGATCAGCCAAATCAACCCCAGGAATCAACAGCGTGACACGTCCCAGCCAGACTACCCTTACATCCCTAAATCCGAACACTCTGAGCGTGACAAGAGGGGCTTTTAATAATTATACAGGAACAACAGTCTGTCTTGGGCAAATCAGAATGTTTGAGCCCATTGCTATGTTCTGGACACTCAGAGGGGATAACTCAGATCAGTTAATTCCCACAGTAACTTGGTGTAGCTATTCCCACTCGCAAACAATGAGTCTCAAAAGCAGAACTGCCATCCTTTTGCACATTTTTCCCAACTCTGGAGCCTTTCCATTCCACCCTGTTACAAGCCCGGGATAATGACTGCAGCCATGCACCCCTTCCAGTCACTGACATCCATCTGCTGCTTTCTCCCCATCCCTGGCAGCTGATGGGAGACTTCCCTCCACCTCAAACCCCACTGTCCCTTTGGTTGGCTCAGACATCTAACTCGTGTCATCCAGCTTTGAGGCTTTATCATCCCCCACCCCTTCCACTTCAGGGCCCTACTCAAGGCCTCTCAGTCACTGTGCCCTATAACCTCTCACTCTCTTCTCATGCCATCGTTCCCATTCTCCCTGCTCTACATCACCAAAAGCACTAAGTCTCTAATGCCTCATCCAGTCAGTAGTATGCTGATAAATGCTTAACAACCTGCTTTGCGGGAACATGAGGTAGCTGTATATACTGTAGTTAAGTTTTTAGACAGTAACCGATGCAAAGGAACACGAGGTAAACAATTTACAAATAATAAAAAAGACTTTATTCTACGTCAGTGGTGGTGAACCTGTGGCACACATGCTGCAGCGGGCTGTTCGTACCATCGTAAGCTCTAAAAGGTTCGTCATCACTGTTCTAAGTTCCGTCAGGCCTACTGATCCTCACAAAATACTTTTGTTGAATTTTGCTGATTTCTTTTTCCTCAGCCAATGAATGGCAGCAATTCAGCCACGATTTGAAATGTTCTTACCCCCCAACCCACCCACTCTTTTCTCAATAAATTTCAATGACATGACTTGTTAGACTACTTTTCACCTTCAAATTATATCCATGAAGCTAAAACAGTTCAGCTTCCACACAGCAGTAGCACACGATTACAGTGTCCTCCCCAGACACAGCTGATATAACAACCCCCACCACTGACCAGAGTAAAATGTAAGTCATTAGATGTGATGAGTATTTACTATTTGTAGATATAATAGCAAGTTTGTTTAATTTGTTAGCAATGGAGGATTTAAAATCAGCTCACAAAATCCCCACAAGTTTACTCATCATTCATTCTTGCGAAGTGGGAACTGGGCTCCAGCACCCCAAAGGGGTTCCTCAACATGTCTTTTCCTCTCTCCTTCCTTATCTTACCCCAGAAATGGCAAATGGAGTTAGAAATTTCCAGAGAACTCTGGACTGGGCTAAGTTAAACTGTCTCTAAGCAGCCTTAGTACAGAAGCATCGTGAGGAACTTCCTGGGGTACTTCTGAAGTTTCCAGGAGAGAAGCCGCCTATTAGCCCTCCTGGAGCACAGGTCTGATAAACCACCCACACACTGCCTTGCTTAAGAGAGGGCAGGACAACATGTATGAATGCAGAAAGCCACTGGAAATGAAGCCAACAACTGTCTCCAAACCCTGCAGCAAGAGGCTGTCCGGGAGCCCCACTAAGGAAACAAATCCCCGAGGCCTCCTTATTACGTAAGCCAACACCAACTCACATGAGCAGTCTTTCTGACACAGGAGGCCACTCAGACATTCTCTCACCCTCCAATCCTCACATCAAGCCTGCGAGGCAGGTGGCAGACGGTATTCTCAACTTACCTGCCTGTGAGGAAATCGCTGCCTGAACATAGAGAAGCTTCCCACTCTTCAAACGAGTGTTCTCGGCACCACAGACTTAAGTAATGGACAGCTCTGACTTACGGCAGCTCTGACTTACGGCAGCTCTGACTTACGGCAGCTCTGACTTACGGCTTATTCTGCAACTAAGCACTGAAGTGCATATGAACCTCCCCTCTTTCCTTTGGGGAACTGTCACCAGACAGAAAAACTTGGTTTTAAATGGCCCACAAATGCCCTACTGGAAGCAGCTGTCCCCTCGAAAGTCGTCTCACTTAGACAGCAAAGTCACACCCCCAAGGATGTTTGTAGACACTCAAGAAACTATAAAACCCACATCCATCACCTGCAACTTTATGACTTTCGAGAATTCTGAAAGTTGCTAATCTGGGGTCTGGAGTTCAGGGAATACATGAATGAGTGACGACCACTGCAAAGATGTCCTTTTTCTTCCTGAAGAATGTAAGTCTCTGCTTTCCACCAGTGGCTTCCAGTACAAACAAGACTCACTTTGGGGCCATGTGAACACACAAAGGTACTAATAATGGCCAGAAATTTCTTTCAGCCTCTGAGTTCATGGACAGTATTTGGGGACAGGAGGGGTGTGCTGCCATTAATCAAACTAGGAACAGTTGGCTTTAGTCCAGAGAAGTTCGCCCCAATCTCTATTCAGCCCTTTTTCCTGTAACAGGTAAATGCCTTCTCAGTATGGAGCTTCCTCCCGTCACAGCCGTATTGCCAAAGCTAAGCGCCTGAACAAAAAGCTTCCTATGCCAGCTGCCTTCAAAAACTGAGTCTTAACTTCTAGATACCCAAACACACTACAGCTTCCTTTGGTCAAAGGATCCTCAGGCCTTCAGCTCCTGCCTTGGTGGGCCTCATTTCATGCCTGGATTCCTCATGTACTGTCCACTACCTCCAAGACCACCTGCCTCTCTTCTTCCTTCAACCCAGCAGACACTTACCTCCTTTACTCTCCAACCAGAAATTAAACTTGAAAACACTCTGCAGTCTATGTTACCACCAGAGCAATTTTTACACCAAAATAATAAAATAAAAATTGTAACTAATAATTCTACCATGAATACACTCACTTTAGAGGCCTCAGCCCACCTACAGGGCCCTGGCCTGTAAGCAGCGTTATCAAATGACAGGTTCAACATGTATGTGACAGTGTCTACTTTCAGAGGCTCCCATTTATTTCCTGGTTCAACCCTCCACCTACCTAGCCTAACCACACCAATCATGTAAGGTTAACCAGCACTACCATTACTGTAAGTTATCTCAAACATGGAAAAACAAGAGCTAAGGCAAAGTCCTTCAGTGTGGCTGGCTCACAGGTCAAGAGACAATCCTCAGTGCACATCCTGATCCTCCTGTCGTCTCCGTCACAGCGGAGGCCTAGATACTGTCCACAGGAGTCTCTCCTCCTAAGGAGCTGAGCTCTAAGCTCTTCCCACGGACTCACCTGGGAGACTTTCCTGCTGGGTCGATGCCACTTACTAATGTAAAACCTCAAGAAAGGTCACTAGCTACATGATTCTGTATAAATGCAGAGGGTCATGAAAAGGGCCTGTGGCTGGCATTTTGGCTGTATAACCCAAGTGTCTTTTCTGCACTGGACTAGATGAGCAGTTTTCAGTGCTCTGTGCATGCGCCTCGGATTCACCAGGAGTAGATGTTTTTGTCTGTTTTTTACACGAAGCTTTTGGCTGTCTTTTTAAAAAAGGGTCCCACTGCAGGAAGAGGGGAAAAAAAACACCCTGCAAGCTCACTGAGGTGGTGTCCAAATAGATGAACATTAGCACAATCTATTTTCTTGCTACTGTAATTCATTCGCTTGCTTGCCTAGAAGGAAGCAGTACTGAATGGGCTTTGGCTCTGTTTCATCCACACAGATGGAATCCTAGGTCATTCTTCAGGCATTTTCCGTAAAGAACAGACAGGGAAACCTGAAATGCAGGCATTGAAACGACTGATCCTCCTTCAGCAAAGCACATAGTCATGATAGGAGCCTGTCCGACCCTGTAAAGGTATCGTAGCATCCACATCCAGGACCCTCCTACACTTGCTTTCACCTGGTTTTCACTTCTAACAGTTTGTTCTGACATGGGATCTAATATGCCTCAGAATTACTGGACCACATTAGGTTTCAGACACTGTAAAGATAAAGTGCTCCAAGACTGTTTGTTACCACAGATTGTACCTGTTCTTCATCTCTGGGGGCCACGGTTTGATCCTAAAGGAACTGTTACCCCTTTCCTCCACAGCAAATAGCAAGTTTGAATAAACCACAACACTGTGGTTGATAAGATTTAACAAGTACTTGATATCTAAACAGAAAATTTCCTAGTATACAGCTTACTCTGAACAATTAGGAAAGAAAGACACCAAACCATTTGTAGATAATTTATATACATTTATGGCTTTATACAATTATAGCAAAGATTGTTCTTGTGTCTGTAAGTACATCAGCATCATCAGGCACTTCTCAGAGAGTATCGGAACAGGAACACGGACTCTGCACTGTTACTAAACTCGGGTGGCAAATGTGGGAGAGCACAACTATCCTGACAGGACTTGCATGGCCACCCCGGCCGGCCACAGTGCCAGGCTGCTCCCCACCTCAAGGAGGGGCTATTATAATGCCAGGCTTTTTTGTTTGCATAAAATACACTGCACATTTCACTGTTTATTCCCAAACTAAAACCTCAAGAGAAATTTCTCATTTAGAATCAGTTACAAAAGTTAGGAATTCTTAAGAGTTCAAAGTAAGAATTTCAAGTTTGGGGGGAGGTAAGGAGAGGACTGGTAATATATACCCAGCAGCTGAGTAAGCCCAAATCATTCGTACGCTTTTGGGTATGTTTCCATTTTAAGTGTCCTTATCCCTCTTCTTGGGATGTTCCACTGATTTTACGGCTCACTGGGATACAACATTTGCTAATTAACTTAGAATTTGTCAGTTTGTCAAAGTAGAACTTTCCGAGTAATGCATCTATTACCTAAATATATTCCATACATCTATATTACGGAAACAAAACATCTTTATATTTAAAATATCTGAATAGCTCTATAATACAATATGCTTTTAATAACAGTACAAACTGGAGGAAATAAATCAAACAAGGCTGCATAGGTGAGATCATTTGCACATTTCACAAAGCAATCATGTACAATAATATACTAATTATTTCACAAAGTCAGTATTCTTACAGAAAAAGACTCCCAAGAGGCCACATGATGTTTGTTTTCAAGACAGATGCCTTTCCCTGGACTTTACTGTACCCTAGAGGGTCACCCAGGATTCATGTTAGGATTTCAACACAAAGGAAAATGGGAGTGGGGAAAAATTCACACAGACTCAACCCGAAGAAACATCTTCCAAAGTCACTTTAGAAGGAGCAAGATGTTAACAGTGATTTTAGCTGCTGTTGCCTCTGTGGTAAGTGAATAGGAGCCCTGAGGCTCCTTCTGTAACAGTGACCCAATGGTAGGTGTGAGAGGAAAATGGACGAATGTACACGGGAGGGAGCAGAAATGAGCATGAGTTCTCTGACACCGACAATTTCTCTTATATACGCAGGAGGCACTTCTCACAGGAAAACAGGTTTCTAAACTAAGCCATGCTTTGGAGTACCCAAAGAACATGGTCAGAGGGGTGACTGCTCAACAAGTGTTTGAAATACTGAACATCATCATGGTAGAAAGCTTACCACAGTGTTGGCCTTTCAGGAACACTTGTGTTCTTATTACACACGTGGAAAAAAACCACACCAAGGGAGATGTAGTTTATAGGAAAAAGAAGCAAGTGTGATTTGGACCGTGTATAGAGAAACCAGAGCCCTCTAAAGAAGACAAACCCTGCTCTGCACCTCTTCCTCCCTTTCTGATGACCCTGGGCATTCCACGTGACTCTGAAATACTAATGGAGAAAATGGGAGGCAACGCCAACTAACCTGATCTGTCAGTTACAAGTAACTGTAAAGTATTAAAACATGATTGCAGCATAGTGTAGGTTGTTAAAGGCCAAAGAAATTCTCAAATTCTCAACCTAAGCTAAGGCTTTTAACATCATTTCAAATCTGTAACTTAAAAGTTGGTTGGTTGGTTTTCAAGTTAACTGCCCCCATTTTCAAACACAATCTAGTCCACTTGATAAACACCTATACTTATAAACACAAACCATTCTACAAGTCACTTTAGTTCCATTTCTAAACTTCCTCCTTTAACTTAAACTTTGAAAAACAGAAGAAAGAGGGATAGAGAGTGAGGAGTGACATGATTCCTCAAGGCAGAGTTGCAAAAGCAGCCCAACCTGGACTGAAACAAGAGCACAGAGATTTCAGGGAAACTTTTGCTAAAGCACAACTCAAAACGGTTAAGCTGACCAAGACTGTCTGTTTGACATGAGAATTGTTTTAAATGTAGGTCTCCCTTTTGATCTACAAACATTATGAGGCCCCCAGGAATAACTGTAACAATGCAACATACAGGTATCTATCCGAGGAGACGCTATGCAGTGCACAGTTCACAAGGTAATAGAAGCAGGTGAGATTTCTTTAAAATACATAAAAACATATTAAGTTCTTCTAAATACAAAACGCAAAGTGTCCATAACTATACATCACTTTCTTGCCCAAACAGGGCCAGAAATGTTGAGTATGCAAGTACTAATTACATGATTTACGATTAGTCAGAAACACCACCAAGTAGCATCCCAAAGTGTACAAACCAGTTAAGCACATATAAAATTAGTACTAATCCAGTTAGAAATACAAAATGAAAATTATGAATGCTGTCCCCCCAAAACCTGTGATTCCACAAATTTACAAGCAGACAATGTAACAAAGTAGACTCTAGTTTTAAGAAAACATTACAATTCAATATGTATTCCAAAAATGATCTCAAGTCCCAACAATGACATTGAAAATCATTTATCTGGAAATTAGAACCATTTTAAGTGTTTGTACAAATTTGCAAATAACAAAATAAAAAAAAAAATAGAAAAGACCTGTACAAGGCTGGCGCTTAATCTATTTTTTTTCCCCAAAAGTCTGACAAGTCCCTTATCTCAGCAGATTGATGAACAGGCTATGTGGTTCTCAGGTGAATCCTGCAGTACGTGAACAAGTCCAAAGTCACCCAGCAGAGGTGCAGGCGATCTCAGTTCTGTATGATTCATCACTTCAGCAGAACACAGGTAGTACGAACAAAGTTTAACTTAGCAAGACATGATCACAGTATTACAAAAAGAGTATAAACTTTCCTTGGACCAAATGGATATTTAAAAAAACAAAAACACACAAATACAATTCCGTATCTACTGCTTATATACAAAACTTGAAAGCACACCAGGATCCAAAAGTCTTTTCTGCAGTATATGGTGTAGTGAGTTTGGCACTTCATTGTAAAGAAATTTCCAATGGCACAGTCCTTATCTACAGCAGCACATAACCTGCAAACATTGGGCAAACATCCTGTACAGGAAAAGTAACTTTGCTGCCAACTCTGACGAAAGGAAAAAAGGAAGGGTTTTTTTTTTTTTTTTTTAAATCAAGAAAACCAAAAGGATGAGTGAAGGACATCTTTGGACTGCTTCTCTTAGTTCCTGCTGTCAGACAATCTGAATTACTTTGTAGCCTAGGAAAAAACATACACATGTAATGAAAATATAGTCAAATTAAAATCAATTCAACAAACAAGGGTGACAGACATACCTGGTGGGGGGGAAGCTAGACCTTTCTCAAACAGCTCTAAAATCATTCAATAGCAAAAATTCTGTTTTTTAAAAACAAATCTTGAAGTATTTGATTTGTAACAAACATTCAAACATATTCATTTACTGAAGAGCTACTAAAAAGATGCAGCTACTGATTGTCAAAAGAAAATCTTTAAAGTAGTTAAAGAAAGCTTCCTTATAGTTAAATTCATAAGGAAAACTGATGAGCTGCAAAAAAAAAAAGGTGGAGGATGAATAATAAAAGACATCTCTCTACAAGGTGCAGCAGGGTTGACATCAAAAGAGTGCTAGCCACAGAAGACACAAGGCAAGGGACTGTTCTCCTCTCTTTTAAATTCTATTTTTCAAAAGGCCTTTTGATACTGGGGTGAACTTACCTGCTCACTAACCCTTAGCCTGACACCCAGCTGTGTGTCGTTGTCTTGACACTGTGTGAGAAGCTTTGGTTGGGCAGCACATTGTCAAAGTTAAAATCCAAGGTATCTCCATCCATGAGGTCGTTCCGAATGATGGACTCCATATCGCAGTCCAAGCGCTCAATAAACATGCCATCCAAGTCACTTGGGAGCTTCTCCTGGTGGAGAACGCCCATCCTGCCATAGCCGTTGCAGCTGCTCACCGAAGAGTAGCCCAGGGCACTCATCTGCATGGGATGGGAAAGAGGCACTTGTAAAGGCGTCTTCACCGGGGTCAGGCGGCTCATACCAGAGGTATGAGGCATGGTGTTCACTGCATGGGGCAGAGCGCGCCCATTAACTGCAGATGTTTGCTGGGCATGTCCAGGGTGGGTATGAGAGTTGGGATTCATCATTTTGTTATGAGATGCCTGGTTGCCATAGGTTGGCATGACTGAATTAGGGCCCATCATTACATTCTGGCCCAGGACTCGGCTATTGGGTTGAGCCACCCCAGGATCAACTGATGACATAATGTCATTATGGGGAGGAGAGTCAGAAGTAAGTAACTCCTTTAAGAGTCCTGGAGCACAGTTATACTGATTCAATCCTCCATAACTAGATTTGTTGTCCTGAAGTGTCTGCATAGGCATCTGGGGCAAAGGGCTCATGCTGGATTGGCCATATGTGTATTTTTGGTAGTTTGGGCTGGGGGAGTTCAGACTGGTATTTGGCGGCGCAAAGGAGTAACATGTTGTCTGCTGCATCATGCTGCCAGGTGAAGACTGGGTTGAAACAGTTAATGGTGTTGGGGATGAGAGAAGGTTGAGATTATCCAAAAGGTTTTCCATGTTTTCAGGATTGCTTATTTCAGACAGACTGGGCAGAGTAGAAGCCATCTTTGCAGCAGATGGTGGGTATACTAGAGAATGCACATCCCCATCTCCCAGATCATCCTGTTCCGTCATAATGGGGGAAAGTCTCCCACTGATAGTACTAGCATTTGAGCTAGTTCGAGGGCGAAATGTACTCCAGTTATCAAAGTCATCATTGCTGTGAGAGCCAGGGCTTGCAGGCCATTTGGAAAACTGTGATCCAGGGCTGTCCCCAGCACCTTCCTGGCCAGACTGAAGGGATGCTTTTTTCTTAGCAGCTCGGCCTCGACTCTTGGCAAATTTACTGTTGTTGTCCATGGATGCAGCTCTTCTCCTGGGGGATTTTCCACTCTTGCCTCCTTCTGGATTGAGCATCCACCAAGAACTTTTTCCAGTTCCTTCATTCTGCACACGAATGAATTTGCTGTGTAGGGACAGATTATGACGAATTGAATTCTGTAAAGGAGAAAACACCATGTTAAAAGTACAATACTTTCCCACCTGGAAAACTTACTATTCAACATGTGTCACATGGAAGACAAGTAAAAATTTAAAAGGGTTCTTGGTACAGATTTCAATCAAAAGAGTCATAAGAGCTCTAGATCCACTACAAAAGATCTTAAACTGATGTATGAAAAACAGTACTATACCATAAAAATAGTATCCATCTTTAATTAAGTTAAATAAGCATGATTAGAAATACCTTCTTTTATACAGTTATGTTTTACAGGCAGATTATAGGATCTCGTTTATAAACCAAGTAAGTTTTGCTGAACCACAATGCTATGCAAATAGGAGCCTATACTGAAGTGCCATCAAAACCCCTTTCCACTCCACTACTTCTAAAACTCCCAAATCTCTTCAGAGGAGACACGACATCTACACAAAGTGAGAGGTTTTGTATCACTGGACCCACATTATTATGGAAAAAAAGATGAAGCCAGATAAATTCCTGATTGAGAATTAAAAGCTTGAAAACTAGTAAGACCCAGATTCATCTATACTTTCAAAGTCCATTAGGCAAATATAAGTAAATAATATGAAGAAAACAGTCATTTTTTATTTGAAAAGGTTAATCAGCTTAAAAAAAAAACCCAAAATTTAAATTCAAGTAGTACCTCTTTACCCAAATAAGCAGAAGTATACAAAGTCCATGGCTTTCCATCAAGGGTTACATTCTGTTCAAAAAGACAACTACAGAGGAGAAGTAGGGGTGGGAAACCTAATTCTAAGGCTGCTTCTATACTCCTATTCAGTGGGGTATGGGTTGGAGCTTAGCGCTATGATGCATAAAAAACCCACAACTGCAAATATGTGGGAAAGGGGGCCACAGTCTCTTAGGGTTCAGCAGCAGACACAGACGCCCAAATGTGATTCTCTTATCAACACACAGCCAGACATCTAACATTTGGTTGAGTCTGTGGAATACCTCTAGAAAAGAAGTGGGAAACAATGCGAGCTCCTGAAGAGGAGGGACCTGTCTTACAGGCTTTGGCCCAGCCCAGCATGGGGCACAATCACTGCCTAGTCATTCAGCAGCCTCATCATGTCTGGGAGCAGGATTCCGGGTACCTTCTACTCCTGGGGAAGGAGCTATGTGCATGGCTCCTAGGCTTTCCTGGCCTCCTCTGCCAGCTGGGTGGAAAGCTCAGCTGACCAAGCGCTGCTTCCCTGCAGCCCTTCTCCTGGACCACCAAAAAGCTCTGGTCAAATTTGTGGTCATTTAGGGAGGTAGCCACAATGCCCACATCCTCATGCTGTTGTCGCAGGACAGGGACAAAGATGCCCAAGTGCCAAACACTGTGCCAGGGCACAATCTCTGCAGAGTAGGTCAGGGCCAGCCCCCTCCACAAAAGTGAATTCACATCTTTTCTTACTGAAAAGAGGTAGGTAACAGAAAAGGGGTGTGGAGATCTCACTTTCTAAAAGGAGGTGAAGAAGTCAGAAGGAGGCCCAACAGAGCTGAAAAATTGGCTTTTTAAAATGCCTTCTGACCCTCTGTACTACATTCCACCCAAGGATTGCAACACAACAGCTATGTGACGAGCCCTTCTGCCAAGGCAGACAGTGAGTGCGGGTCAGACACGGCCAAACAGGGGTTTCCAGCAGGAAGCAGGGCAGGTGTGGAGGCACATGGCAGCAGTGGTCCCCCAGTTCTAAGACTTCCCTCTTCCTTCCCACCTATGATCTATCCCCAACTCAAAACATGCCATGAGAAGGACATGGGCATACAATATCCCCCAAAGAGGTTGAGGAATACATTCCTCTCATATTCTATTTCATCCCAAAGATTCCCAAAATCCCATGGGAAGGCACTACCACATGTGCTGTGTCCACCAACATGAGCAACCCAAGTTCTCCATTCCCTCTAAAAGCGGCAGCCTGTGTGCGGTAGTGCTGGAACACATCCAAGCACTGCACCCTGGGACTTGTCTACATGCTGGAAGTCTGAGCATTTGCACACTAGTCCATCATGACAGCTTTGTTCTTTGGACACAATAGACACACAGATAAACTCCAATGAAACCTCTGGAGGAGAGGAAGCTTGACTCCTGTTCCTGTCACATTTAATTAATGATAAGGGGGGAGAATGATCTTCTCAGATAGTAGCTTCCTGGTTGTCTGCACTGACGTGGATGGAGAGGTGCTGGTCTCCAACACCACAATGGTTCTGTTAGACCACTGGCAAGTGCGACTGGGACATTTTTAACAAGACTGCAGAAAATATAATAATGAAATCTTTCAGAAAATTCGAGAAGGTTCACTAAGGCAAGTGGGCATACAGTAACACTTAAAAAAAAAAAGCTACAGCAATCTCTTATCAAAACATCATACTACATATTTTTCTAAGAGGACATTTCAGGTCACTCTTTGAGTAACAGAGCTGTCTACTGTCTTTGCCAACAATTAAAAAAATTTTTTTCCGAACAGGAAAAGGTTTGCCGTACAGGGCTTGTTACATAAATTCCTGTTTTTCACACAGCCAGCAGAACATTAAAGAAGCTATGATTTCTAAAGGGGCATGATTTAGAGAGGTGCCTCTTGGAGAATATGTGCCACTAGTACTGACATTTCTGTCTTATCTGTTGGATGCTGCAAAACTTGAACAAGTGCTACTAACACAGGACACTGCACCAGAGCTGCCCATGATGTCTGGGGCTCTGAGACATTCTGCCTTGAACGTCCAACAACCACTACAAAGAGGTAGAGGGTGAGGACTGAGGTTGATCCACATTCAATCACTTACTCAAATCCTATGTTTCTGCATGACACCATTAGAGAAAAAGCCAAGCAGCCAATCTCCTTTCTACTAGCTGTATTTCTTTGCAGCCAGAGCTGGTGTTCTGCTGGCGTTCAGAGGGCTTTCAAGCCTCTGCCATCATCTGCAGACTGGCTACCCAAAGCAGTGCAACACATCCTTGGGAAGCCTGACCCAACAATCTCCCACACAGATGAGGGGTGGGGTGAATGGGCACTCCAGAAATGGAGTGGCTGGAGTGAAGTGGATGGCTTGCTTGTTCAACCTTCTCTACCATTTGTAAGTCTTGAGCATACTATTCTGTGCCCTCTAAAGACCAGACTCCAACCCTCCTTAAGGAGCAAGGTGACTAAATTCTTTCTTAATTTCTAATGTCATAGCTCCTAATATGTTCTGTACATAAGAGATTTCCAACAAACATTTGTTGATTGACTTCTTGGAAACAATCCAGGGAAGGTGTGATGTCTAACTACATACCTCTAATCCATCCATTCAGTTACTAATGCTTGCCAGCTCATGTTTATTGGAACCTACTTTGCACTAGGAACAAAAAAAGACACATGATGAAATTAAGAAACAGAGCTTGCCCTCCAGAAGTTTCATGATCTGTCTGGGAGGAGAACAAGTCCATATCAATAGCCAAACACTGGACTGTCCGGAAGCACCGGCCTTTTCCCCCTAAAGCTGTTCCCCCATAGCTTCTTTCTCACCCCAACAGCTCCTTCCTCTGGAAGCATTTTCAATAACCCCATCGCACCCCTGTAGCTTGGTAACATGGAATACCCTGCTTACCTAGCACAGTTTATAATGAGTGCTATGTGTGGTCCCTGGGGCACGTCTGGCTCCCCCATAGTGTGAGCTGTTCCTGAGTACAGACCTTGGCTGTATTCTGGTACTCTGCAGCCTCACAAAGCCATCATCAAGTAAGCACTCAGGCATCTGTCAAAATGGATTCATAGCTCCAACACTGACAGGGCTTTGAGAAGATGAAATGGAGTGACATATGTAAAATGTTTGGCTCACTCAAAATCAGTAATGTTACTGTTATCACTAACCAGCTTAACAGCATCTAGAGAACATCATCTCAGTTTTACGACTTAGTCTCATCTCTTTATAGTCACACCTTCCACTGTTCACACCAACAAAAGGTTATTATTTTATGTTATTTTTTAGGGGAAAAAAAAAACCTGACTGCTTTGGAGGACAAGTTATGATATTTTCTCCACACACCAGGCACTGTTTCAGAACTAAATTTAAACACTACAGTCAGCTGGTCAATGCACTTGCTAGCCAGTGGCACTAGAACCCTGAAGTCTTCTTCATGGGGTTGCTGCTGAGCCTAGAGTGTAGGTACTGCACACTTGCTGGGGCTCTCAGACTTTTGATCCAGACAGGATGTGTGGAGAATCAACAGCAGGTTATGAGCAGGGCTGCTGTTAAAGGCCACAGAGTGTCCACGGGGGTCGCTGACTGAGCTGCACTGTGCTCTTCCACCATCTGGCTAGAAGTGAGCTCTGAGAGGTGTCCCCAGGGACCTCCTGACTATACAGGACAAAACCAATTTACATGTGCCCTCCCCAGGGCGCTCCAAGCTCCAACAGTCTAAGAAAGCAACAGTCAGCCACTGAAGTACAGGACAAAAACATTTAAAATTTTTATGTACTTTAAATTTTCTGTCTTCATTCTTTGAAAATTCAATCAATAATGTGTTATGTAGCCAGGAATAGTGGTGCAAGCCTGTAATCCCATCACTTGGAAGGCTGAGGCAGGAAGACTGCTGTGAGCTCAAGGCCAGCCTGAACTATACAGTGAGATTCTCTTTAAAAAAACCAAAAGAATATGTTATATATAATGTACATATTTAAATTGTAAACGAACAGATTTTGTATCAAAAGGCTATGTGGCTGCACACCTATAATCCTAGCTAACTGGGAGGCTGAGACAGGATGATCACAAGTTTGAGGCCAGCCTGGGCAACCCAGCAAGACCCTGTCTCAAAATAAAACTTTAAAGGGGTAAAAAAATAAATACATTAAAAAAAAAAAGAGGTGTGTGGGTTTTCTTTTTTTTCCTCCAAGAAACAAGCAGAGACTACTAGTCTATTCTAGTAGACTTCTAGGTACCTGAGGCCTCAACAAAGATCACAGGAGCAGAAAAGGCCAAAGTCCAGAAAACCTGTGCCTGCCATCATTGCCAACTCTACTCCCAAAAGCCCCAGATGAAAGAAACGGGCTGATCCTGGTCTCTGTTCACAGCTCCTCCCCGGCCACTGAAAGCTGGGCCTGGTCTCCTTCCTCACCACCTTTCTTCACCCCATGTTTCCCCAGCCCAGTCTCTCCGGATGCTGCCTTCTGATCTCAGTGCCAGCTCAGGTGCATCTAGCCTGTTCCTTAACCTGTGTAGAAACCACCACCAATCAGTGAGGGTCTTCCCACTACTGCTGCATTCATTCTACTTTTCTATTTGCTTGGCCGTTGTAAGAGTAGTCTGGGCATTGTGCTCAACCAAAAACAAAACCAAATCAGCAACTTAAGCTGAATGTATCTGCTCATGAACCTTTGATCTTCGTATCTTACACATACACAGTAGGTTTTACTTCATTCTGTCCTTGGCACAGCCCTAGGAAACAGGTATTACTGGCCCCATTTTAGAAATTGGGGAGCCAAGGTACATAAAATTATTTTTCCAGTTAGAGCTCAAAGGAAGTTTATGTGACTCCACCTGTAACACTGATGCTAGAACTCTCTTTGGGCTTATTGTTGTAAAAAACACACTTACGACTTAAGTTCTATTTGTGCACCTTGATGTGCAGAAATAATTGTTAAATTTCATTTTCTGCCTTAATGGGTGATACATTTACACAAGATAATCTTCTTTATTTCAGTGGGTTCCTCTTTAAGGCAGGGAACCACAGCAGCTCAAGAAGGGTTTCAGATGTGCACACTATCCTCAGGAAGGCCTGTACAAAAAACATGGGAGGACTCATAAGGAAAATCAAAGGTCCTCAGAGATCCCCAGCTGCCAGAATTGCCACCCACCCTGCGTAAGCGTGTGGGCAACAGCCACCAGATCCAACAAAAAGAACTTCACACTAAGGGAATGGAACATATGACTAAATGTACTCATTCGAGAAATTCTTTCGAAATGCTAGACAAACTATAGATTTTTTCCAAAGCATTTTACTAAATTTCTGTGATTTCTTTCTGTAATTTCTTTCTCAGTATGTGTCACTGTTACACAGATTCCCAGCACGGCTTTTATTCTCTCTTCCTGCCTCCTGTCTTTATGCCATTTCTTCCCATACTTTTACAGGTGAAAACGAACTAATGAGAAAATAGGAAATTTTCTATTCTACATAGAGTTCCCATTAGAGGTGCTAGCAAAACAATTATTTCAAAAATAATTCAGTGAGCTTGCAAACAGAAGGAAAGCACATGAGCTTTAATCAATGGGTGTTTTTTTTTACAAGTGATGTCAACAGGCACATGTTATCAACACACAACATAATCTGACTTGTGACAGAAGATCTGCTACGGATGGCTAACCTACACTTACACTTGAGTCCCTTCCATACAGCTGATCTCATTATCCAGAACCCTTTCCTTCTCACCTACACATTCTGAAGACCACTCTGCACTGAAGTCTTAGTGCTTCTCCAGTGAGCCCAGAACTACGGACAGAGATCTGCGGCCTCGTAACACTGGAAGGCATTGCAAGGGTCATCTGGTCTAATACTTTAGTTTTATGCTGGGGGAATTAAGAGTTTGGAGACCCTAAAATACAGACAGAGAGCTTATGGATGTTCATTTACTAAAAGTAGTAGGAACATGCAGTTCAACCAATTCGACTTTTGCTATAGATTCTCAAACCACTGTACAGACATATTTATCTCTAAACCACTTTCACTGACTCATATCATTCCAAAGGAAGGAAAATATGACTATATTAATGCAGCTTCCACTGAGCAAAGGATGTAGGAGATTATGCGCTCATCAAAAACAGTAAGAAAAAGGTAAGAACTCATGGGTATCATGAAAAGCCTCATACATCTTGGAGTCAGCTAGTGGGGCAGAAGCTATGGCACCAGCTCTGGAGTCAGCCTTGACTGGGCCAACTCTGAGCACATCACTCGTCTCACTGTGCGCTTCAGCTCTGACACCTGTAAAAGTGCCCTGAGTATCACACAGCACTGCAACGGACTGAATGGCATGAATGGAGTGCTCGGCGCATCACCTGACACAAAGTTAAAGCAATAATCACTGGCCATTTTGTTATAGGAAGTAAATGAAGATATAAACAGGAATTTTAAAGCCACCATGTATGGTTCTAACTGGATTAAGTCATTCATCACAAACTTCCTGTTTAACAGGCTTCCTCAAACTTGTTTCCATGTCCTCACTGAATTGTAATCTTTCACTTAGGGAAAAACTGTGTTTTTTCTACCTTAGGAAGACTGTAGGTTTTAAAAATTGAGGTTTTAGCAATTTCTGTTGGCTTTCCAGTGACCTATGTCCAAAAAAGGTATGTCCAAAAGGTTGTTCGAGCAGAGGGAAATATACTAGGTCAATGTCATTATGTGGGATGTTCTTTCTCAAACATTAGTCACCCCTGATCATTTAGTTCATAGAGAACAAAGCCCTAAAAGAACCCCCAAGAGGGGAGGGGGCAGGGAGTTCCTGAACATACAACACACTACAGGACAAAATGATAAAGAAGAGCACTTGCCTAGCAAGCACAAGGCCCTGAGTTCAATCCCAAGCACTGCCCTCCCTACCTCACCCCACCCCGGCCAAATGGTAAAGATACGAGTTATAGGGAATGCGTGTGTGGTATGAAACAAAGAAGGAAGGTGGGAGGCACCCCTGGCCTACAAGACTGGGAGGAGGCAGCCCTGCAATGAAGAAAACAGAGGATGCAAAGGAGAAACAGAATGCAATGGAGAAAACAGAGGTCTGCCATGCAAGAGCTTTATCAGTCAAAAGTCTAATTTAGAATAACATTTCAGCCCTAGCCACATACATTTAGGATTAAAGAAAACTTTCAAGGATAGAACAGAAAGTGTACTTAATGACATTAAACTATTTCAAGCACTTGCTTCTCAGAAGGCGTAATTAAAAAGCACAGTGCTTCCCTTTGCCATAATATTTAACTGGGTCCCACAGGAAAACCCTGTATCAAAGGAAGCTACAGTTTTGGGGAAAGGACAAAGCCTTTACTTTTCAAATCTCTACCATTCAATGTCATGTGCTCTTAGGCACTCTCAGAAATGAAGTACCCAAAAGACAAACGCCAAACTCACCCAGGTGAAATTGAAACAAGCAGTTCCTTAGATGCAAACATCTTTCCCTCTGTTGCAGATCACCAGGCATTTATGTTACTGTCCTCCTGTAATTTCCATTTAAATTCCTAATGTGAACCTCTGCTTAAACTGAGCCTGGA
>PVJO010021168.1:0-30482 GCA_004026905.1 Hystrix cristata | reverse complement strand
TCCAAATGGGAAAGGGAACAAGGGAGGGGGAAAGGAACAGAGGGACAAGAGAAATAAGAAATGGAAGGAAAAAATGGAAACAAAGCTTTTGTAAATAGGGAGGGAGGAGGGGGTGAGGGGAGGGGAATGGGAAAAAAAGAAGCAACAAGGTATATCATGTACAGGTACAAATCCCCAATGATGAATGTTATCAATATGTTTATCAAAAATGTACCATTTTAAAATAAAAATTAAAAAATAATAAATTAGAACAAAATACCACATCCACGATTTGTGTTAGCCTTGCATGGTTTTGTTTATCAAGTCCTGTAGTATACAAAGTTCTCTCTGTTGTTCCACATGGCACTGGCAAAAAAGAGCCTGAGGAGCCATTGTGTGAAATTCCCCAGGCATGTCTGTGTCCACAGAGGCAAGAACAAATAAGGTGCCTAACCCACCCCAGGATTTCCTAGGCTGCTGGGAGAGCAGCCCATTCCAGTCCAGCCTTTCGTGATGTCAATGCTAGACAAACACAAGTGATCAAGAACTTTGTGAAGTCTGACAGAGCCCTACGGAGGAAAGATCCAAGATGACACTACACGCTTAGAGTGCCAAAAATGAATAATACTGTTTTTGAAGTATACACTAAATAGTTCCTAATTTTGAAGTATCACGTAAACACTATAATTTATGATCCAAAGTGAAAACAATGACACATAATTTATTTTGGTCAGCACATTGACATCTCAGATTTTGATAATAAGTTCAGGTTTTTACTGAATGTGGAAAGTAGAACATTCTTTTCTTGTTACTGAATATTTAATACACATTTTTAAAAGCAAAAACAATGGAAATGTAGTACATGACATCTTTTTGTTTTTGCAGCTTCTTAAGTATTTCACAGGTAAATGCCATGTTGAATAATTAAACTAAGTGATTTATTCAGGTGGTTGTTAGGATCCACTGATTTAGATGTGGACCTTTCTGCTGAGAAGGGCTTTGGTCTGCTTCAGCTAATCTCTTATCATCCAATCTTCCCTGTAATGCATGCATTATGTTTCCTTGCGAAGCATAACGATGCCATGACATTGTATGTGGTGAAGTCTAATCATTTTAAATTTTAATAAACTACTTTTATTAACTATATGTCACATAAATTTAGTGTTACCTTTAATAATCAAATATTTAAAATCTAAGAACAAAACATGCTTTTTTATAATAGCTTTAACTACATACGCATATGTTTGCTTAAAAGCATTTCTCAGACTTACAACATACAGTACAAGGTTTTAAAACAACATCACTTAAACATACAACATACTGATTTTCTGTTCTAGAATAATGTCATATTTTTCCTTTCTTTTCTAAACATGAGCTATTTATTTCTACCGTGCAATCTGTATTTTTACGGAGGTCACTTTAAAATAACAATATGTGTCCAGAAAATGATTTTCTTCAGTTTGCTATTAATATAGCAGGTAAAACTACAAATGGAATCATATCAAAACATGACACGAATATTGGGGGACGTTATATCAATTCCAACGATTTATCGATTACCCAGACAGAGGGAAGGCTACAGTTAACATTATCATTGTGCCGATTCTTTGGAAACTCTGAAATCCGCATTGACAGCGGGTGAGCTAGGTTCTCAGAAATTACCTTGGGTAGCTCTTCAATTTGATTGGCATCCAGATAAAGCTCCTCTAATGTCCGCTCGAAGTTGAAGACCTCCTTTGGCACCTGCTGCAGGCTGCAGTGGGAATAGTCTAACACTGAGATGATCTCCTCCTCGCCCCGGAAACATCGGCATGGCACCAGGCGGCCAATGATCTTCCGTTTGGTGGTCATCTCCAGGCACTGCACTAGAGAGAAACAGAAAAAAAAAAAAGTAATAAAACATAGTACACAAAACCAAAAAAATTGCATTGTCAATCGCCTTTTGAAGGCATTACTGTGATATTTAGAGCTTCAAAACTTATTTTGGTATATATTCTATAATTCTAGAATGCCTCATAACTTCCATATGACATACATATGTACTGTAACACTGAATCCTCACACAACCCGGACAAGGTTTGTGAGAGATTTTATTCCAAGCTAACAAATAAAGAAATGGGCTTAGAGAGGTCAGGGGACTTTGCAACATCACCCACTTCGGAGTGGCAGAATCAGACCAGACTACGCTCCTGGATCAGTTCAATTATATTATCTTGCTTATACTCTCACTTGAAACATGGTTCTATAACATGCTTTTAAATTTTACACAAATTGCAGTGTGGAAAAGAAACTTCCAGTGTTTCCTAGAAAAGACATTTCTTTCATTTCTGCAAAAAATATTCAAATGGCACTTGCAAATTTGTGATGTGCTCTTGTTGACTGCCCAATTCATTCCATCAGTGTACAGATACTTACTGGACAACCACTATGTTCCAGGTCCTGACCTAGATTCTAAAGATGGAGGGAGGCATTGAACAGGGTCTTCTATTGGAGCTACTGTTTAGAATGGGTGTTATTCACTCCAGAATGTAGTCTACCGTTATGAATTCTATGATTTGGGTGCAAGAAAACAACTTGTAATCATTGTAGAAATTCCTGTGATATCCCTGACATGTCTTTTATATTCTCCTAGGTCAAAATGACCAAATGTCATGCAAGCTTGCACAGACTTGTATCAAGGCACTTTTATTACTTTACTCAATCTATTGTTTTTCATGTCATTTTTCCCTGGACGATTAGCACTCAGGACTGTGCTTTGTTCATCCTTTTATTTCTGTTGGTGCTTGACACATAGCAGATATTCACTAACAACTGTTCAATGAGTAATAACCTGTGAATAAATGAACATGTTTGGGACTCTCCTCCTGATCCCTGTAGGTACTGATAATTTGCTTGAGAAACTTCCCATTCCAACTAAAAGGTCACTATGCCTGAATGTGTCCCCAGAAAGAACGAGTACACTGTTTCCTAACGGTGTGTGCTCTTTCTCCATGTATTAGGCAAATGCTTAAAGGGCATCTTGCCTTACTTACTATTAAATTCATGGTACACCATACAGTTTGCCAACTACGGAATTTTAATCCAATGAATGTTAATTTGAAACTTGCATTTAATCTGTTAATTTATTTTTACTTATAAGTTTATTAGTGAAGTAGAAATTAGTGATATTTTATTGAAGACTATGTAAAGCTTTGTTTTTTTAATTGATTAGCTCAGGTCACATTTGGAGGAAACCAGACAGAGTATGTTTAACAGCTGTGAGATTTTCAGCCCAAAGCCATCCTTACTCATCTTTTAACTTCTCAATTTAATCACAGGATATTCTGGGGATAGGTTCATGAGTAAATGCTTAGAGAAGTTGCTTTGACATGGTAATCTGCAGAAGGCTAACTAAAAACATTAAAAAGATGACCTTCCCCCTCCATTACTTTCTCTCAAACCTCCGGACTTCCCATTTCTGGGAGTTTGAATCATAAGATTTCACTATTGTTCTACCTGAGCTCACCTGAAATTCTTGATTGTAGGAGGGATGCCTGCCTGTCTCTATCTGGAAGCCGGCACATATTAGGCACTCCATTCATGGCCCCAGTAAACACATGATGTCTATTAGCTTGCTGAGGGCTTTGCAGTTTTAGAGGTGGAGGATGATAACTCAGTTTACGGTAATAGCAGTGAGAAGAAAGAGAACTGCTGGGCTAGGAAGACACTGAAGGAGCCAAATTCAAAGACTTGACTATGAACTGAATGGGAGGTAGAAGAGGAGGCTGTCAAGGAAGAAGACTCCCAGGTTTTTAATTTGAGTAACCAGTAATAAAACTGACTCCCGGCAGTGACCCACGACACAAATACTGTGAATTTCTGACCCTCTGATGAGTAATAAATCTACTGTGCACATTTCTTGTTGTTCAAAGTTTCTCATTCACACTTTTGTGCTGGACCATGTGACTGTTTCTCTAGATCTACTTATCGCTCCCATTGTGCATACTGCTGCTGTTATTTTTAATAAACCAAAAGGAGAAAGAGAATACCCAAGTCTGAACCTGCACCGTTTGGCCAGTGTTCACAATCCATCAGAACTTGTGGAATTTAAGACTGCTCTTCTTTTCATTAACTCCAGATGTAAGCTGTTTTAGTCACCTTCTCCACCTCTTCTCTCATACCGAAAAATGTATTGAACGAGGTTCTGTCCCAGCTTCTAACCTCCACCACTCCCTTTGGGCTGTCATCATCGACACTTTTGCTAACCTTCAGCCCTCTCACGGAGTGCTCCCTTCGCCTAGCAGGTAAAACCTGGTTCTTTCTGAGGTTATATATATTGTAACTTTCAAAAGATGGAGCATGTTAATATTTTTTCACATTACATGCTGGTTAACCCACTTCTGGGTCAGAAGGACGGATTTTTCTCCCTCTTCTAGCCACTGTAAAAGCTATTAGTCTTCTGTCATTCTGTAAACCCCTGTTCCCATCATTAGCTAGTAGTTTTATCTTTCTACTCTTTCTCATACTACTCATTTAGCAATCTCTTAAATGCTCCATTTCATGCCTTGATGGCTTTGGTGTCTTATACATGAACTACTTCTCAACCATAACTCCATCCATTCCTGATTTATCCTCTCTACCAACACAAAATAACTTTCAGTCTTCTAGATTCTCCCCGACCCCTAGAAAATTTCTAAGAAATGTTATTGTGGTGTTATCCCTTGATTTTAAAGGTCTCTAATAGGTAACAAGGTGGGGGGTGGTATTTTTTATATAATAAATTCTCATATTCTTTTGTTGTTGTGTCAACTTGATTTGCTTGGGAACTGCCTGTGCGTTAGAAAAGCACACTTCTATGGAAATCAGTATGGAGATTCCTCAAAAAACTAATGCTAGCAATTCCATTTGACCCAGCTATTCTCCTACTAGATATCTTCCCAAGAGTTAAAGACACCATACCATAGTGACGTACGCATACCCAGGTTCATACCAGCGCAATTCATGATAGTTAAATCTTGGAAACAATCTGCACATTCATCAGCAGATGAATGGATAGAGAAAATGTGGTATTAACACACAATGGAGTACAACTCTGCTATAAGGAAGATAAACTTGAGTCATTTGTAGGAAAATGCATGCACCTTAAGACCATAACATTAAGTGAAGTAACTCAGACACACAAGCTTAAATACTGCATGGTTTCTCTTATATGAGAAACTTGGTATATACTAAAGAGCATGAAATAAGAGACAGATAATAGGAAAAAAGAAAGAGAGAGAGAAAAAGGTATTGTAATCCAAGGCAGACAATGTATCTAAAAATACCTTCACTTAGTACAAGTGTGTTACATATTTCATATGTTATTTTGCCTATTAGTCTGGTTCTCAATCTGTATATATAATTAACTTTATAAGGTCTTATAAACAAATAATCTGATGCCGGAAAAAAAAAAGGGAAGTGGAGGGAAGGGGAAAACAGAACTGAAATGTGCCATGTACACGTACTAATTTCCTATCATGAATGATTATGTAAATATGTACTAATAAAAGCCAATTTTTTTTAATTACCCATAAAAATAAAAAAAAATGAAAGGACCCTCAGAAAATACAACATTGTTTTTTTAAAAAAAAGCACACCTCTGGGTATGTCTGGGGGGGTCATGCTGATGCAACCTCGGGTACTACATGCAGTCCCTGGCCCTTCCTCTCTGGCGTGTTTCCCCCATCCCGCTTCCCGGCCACCATGAATCGAACATCTTTGCTCTACCATGCCCTTCTGCCATGATATTTCTCTCCGGAGCCTGCCAATCAGACTGAATCCCATGAAGTAGATAGCTGAATGAACCCTTTCCTCCTTGTTTGTGGGTATTAGTTTTTGTGTCCCAGGGATAGGAATGCTGACTGACACAGGTTCTAACTAACACAGGTTCTAACCAACCAAAATACATGTATAACAAGGGCATTTTAAATCAATAGTATCTATTTTATTATGACGGTTCACTACTGAAATTAGATCACACTTTATTTTTTGTGGGTCTTTTCTGTTGTTCTAGAAGTAAAGGTTGCCTTATTGTCTCCTTTGCTGGATTTTTCTATGTACCTTTCACTAATGTGGTTTCACGACTCTCTCCTCTTGATGTGATCACACATACGATCCCCCCTCCCCCACAGTACTCCTTGGGAAACACCTTGTCCTCCTGCTGCAGTCTTGAGTGGTTGGTTTTCTAGATCTCATACATAGCTGTCGTCCAAGAATTCCCCTTCACTGTTGTCCTGCAAAGTTTGTGCTTCTTTCCTGTATTATACCTTCTATTTTCCGAGTTCCATGTCTTTTTCTTCCCACATTTAGTCCTTCAGTTTGACAGAATATAATGTCTGCTCACATGTGGAGAAAAGATTTATAGGCCTTGCATGTCTGAAAATGGATTTATTTCACCCAGAAACAATTGAAAGTTTGGCTGCATACAGACTGCTAGGTCAGAAGTACTTTTCCTTCATATATTTGAAGGCATTTTTTTTCATATGGAACATTCTAGTTTTGAAGAACACCCAAAAGTTCCATTCATATTCAAAATCACATTTCATATCTGAATTCCTCTCTACTAAAAACTTTCAAAATTTTCTTTGTTTTGAAAATTCATGGCAGTGTGGTTGAATGTGTTTTCCTTAATCACTGCACTGAGTAACTGATGGACTCCTTCACTCTGGGAGTGCTTATCTTGCAATCTTTTAAACTTCTCTTACTTAATCGGTAATTTCTCTTCTTCCTTTCCATTAACTTTTTTCTTTTCCGTAATTCATATTAGCTAGATGAGAAAACTATTGCTTAGATTCATCCTATAGTTCAAATATTTATGCTCTTGTAATTTCCATACCTTTTTACAAAATTCTATTTTCCAGGAACCTTTCTCAACTTCATCTTTTAAATTCATATCCTGAGTTATCTTTTATCTGATAGCACAGTTTTCCTTTACAGGAGTTACATACTGTTTCCTGCATGTTCCTTTCTCATGGTATCCTATTTTTCTTTAGAGTGCAGTGCACACCATCCTCATTTCTCCCAGATGGTGTGAACTGTAGACTTCTTTGTCTTTTCCACAGGCTGCCTGTATCATTGCTGAATTCTATTTTCTGTTTCTTTTGATCTTCATTTCTTATCATAGACGTTTTCCCACAAATATCTGATGACCTCTGGCTGTCTTCCAACCTTGAAGAATGAAGCTTTAAAAAGCTAATTGGAAATTTTGTATGCATGACGTGATCCCTGCAAGATGATGTGCAGCAAGCTGAAGAATCTTCTGCAGGGGAGCACTCTGGTCTTCCGCCTGGGGTGGGGCCATGCTACTCTGCACACAGAGACTGTCAATTCTATTTTCAGCACCAAGGAACTCTTTAGTTTCTTGCCCAATATCTTGTGTCTGTGATATTCTAATGAGTTCTGTGCAGTAAATCGATTCACATCCCTTTATGGGTAGTTTACAATGTAATTAATAATGTGCTTTGCAGTGTAGAAGTATATATACTACATCTTCTTTTCCTGCCTTGTAAAAATATGTTGACCTTTCTTATCGGCTGACGTCTTCTCTTCTGTTTTCTCTATCCTTGAGTATGTAATATTTATACATTTCTGTATTCCATATATGTCTCCTTTTTGTTTTCTCTATCCTTAAGATTAATTTTAAAAGACTATATTTAATATATATATATTTTAAAAATTTTTTAATTGTGTTAGTACATGTTTTCAGTGCATACTGATTATACTCACCAGGGGAGTTGGTACATGTACACATCTTAATTCCTTTTATGTCCCCATCTCCTCCTCCTCCCTCCATTTCTTGGTCCCCTTCTCATTTGCCAAAGCTCTATCTCCCCATTTCCTGTTATCTATCTTTTACGTTGCTCTTTAATTTATTTATACTTTAGGTTTCTCATGTAAGAGAAATTAGGGATATTTAATCTTATGTGCCTGAGATATACACACACACACACACACACATACATACATACATACATACACACTCTCTCAGCTTAGTGAGGTCTCAGGAAGAATAGATGAATCAACAAGGTGACGAGTAGCTTCCATGTTTAAAGAAAGGGATTTCTAAACATCCATTTCATTTATTTAATCCCTGCTTCGCTGACCAATTAGCAAGTACTCGCGTACAGGCACAGTTCTACATCCTTCTTTTGGCGACTCTCTTCCTCTGGCTCCCTCACACTGCACCCTTCTGCCACTGACCTTTCCGCCTCAGTCGCCTGCTTTCCACCTTCGCAGGCAGGGTCACCGCACTAATCAGAGAGTAAGATTCATAGTGTTAGTTTTCGCTGGCCTGTTGCCCTGATAACTGTACACTCTTTCCTTCATAATCTTTTCACCTTTCCCAATTCTCGCTTCATTTAACCTAAGTAGTAAGTGGATGGCTATAAAACTTTTGTCTCTAACACAGATTTATTTCCATTATCATTTCCACTTCATGTTTTACAGGTTTCAACAACGTGACACGTGTAGAAAGGGAGGGAGCTGGCACCTCGTTACCGCCAGGAGCTGGGGCCCTGGGCCACACCCGGCTGCGTGAGCACGGGCATTTTATCTCACCTCCATCGATCCCCGCACCCGCAGAAGAACAGAGTGCGTATGGGGAACACAGAACGGTATCACTGGCTTTTAAGCACTGAGCGAGAGTCACCAGTTACTACTGTTCTGCCCAGTCCTCTCCCTGCTCAGCAAACTCCTGTCCCTCCCACCTACTTTTCCAGGACAGAAACCTCAGCACAGTTTTCAGTATCTCTAATCCTCTTACTTCTGACATTTAACCATCACCACGTCCTATTAAATGACTCGAGTATTTGCCGAATCAAACCTATTTTTCTGCAGCTCAACCCTATCAACCTAGACCAAACCAGTAACAGCTCTGATATCTATGTCTGTCTTTCTTCCTCAATGCAATGACTTTTAGAAACAACAAATCCTGTTGCTGCAAATATATCAATAACTCCTCCCTGCCTTAAGGAAAGTCCAAAGTTTCACTATGGCTTAGTAACTGCGATATGGTGGTGCTCTCTGACTACACGCCACCCTACCTGGTCAAGTTCCATTCTTCTCATGGCTTGGAGTGTTCTTTGTATTCACGGCTTCCATCATGTTTCCAAGGTGACACGATCTTTCTTACACTAGATCCTTCATGACTATGCCTGCCCCTTCGTCCTTGTTATTTTTTAAACTTAAATTAAGAACAACTCTTCCTATTTGTCAAAGTAATTATTCTTGTGCATATGTTATACAGCTACATGCTGTGGCTCCCTCTGATCACATTTTAGTTCCTTATTCAAAATCAATCTTCACTAGATTTGAAGGCAAAGACCATGTCTACCTTGTTCAACATGTACATATCTGGTAAGGTGTCCACTATCCAGTTCAAATTAGATACACTAAACAATTAACTGTAAAGATAAATGAATACAAGAGCTAAGGAATACTCACTTTCATTTATCCAGTCCTACCTTTTCAGTTTTTTCTCATGAGAAAGAAGCGGTTCTATACAGTATTGTTTTACACATTTTAGTGCAACCTAATTAAGGGTGAGCCAGTTTGTGAAGATCGCACAGAATAAAGCAGGTCTGGGCTTAGATTTCACACCTTCTTACCCCAAAGTCATTGTGCTCTTCCATTAGCAGACCGCACTGCACTGCAGACAGCAATGTGGCTAGGTCAGCACGTGAACACTTAACCAAGAGGTGAATTTATCAACCATTCTTTCTCACACGGGCACACACACATTTGACAGGACATTTACACACAAAATACTTTATACAAACACAAAGCAGAAGGAAGAGGCAACAGAGAGGGAAGTGAAATTGTTCTCTTATTTGGCGAGCAGTTAAAACAATGTTTTGAATACTTAGAGGAAAATGCAGTGAGGTAGAAAAGAGAGAAATTGTTTAGGAAGGAGAAGAAAGTACAGATACATCACATACATGATACACAGAAGCGCAGATTTGCCACCACTTGGTGCACATCAAAGATTTCCATTGTTACCCTGTACTTAACGTACATTCAAAGAAGAATACTCATATTTTCAGTTTTTCAAAGAGACTGTAAGGCACAAGGAAAAGAAGACTGAATTTCTTTTGGTTGAAACTCTTCCAGTACATTCCTTAAGAACAAAGGTAAGAACAGCCTTTTCTGGATTCTCACAATATTGCATGGATTCCTTTTTCTCTAGAATCATATTTTTTCAATTTGAATTGAATACCTAAAGAGGATTTTTCTTAGCTACAACTATGATGCATGTCAGCAACCTCCTTTCCAATGCTCTCCCAGGGAGGTGAAGGAATTTAGCAGCAGGGCTTGCTAGCAAGGCCTCACCTAGATGAAGTGATAAGAAGATTGAGCTTGCTACAGTCTTCAAACCCTTCCCTATTGATAATTTAAACCAAAGAGAATTTTAACCACCCAAGAATTATTTCTACAGTAGATGATTCAAGCCAGAAGAATATATGTACTAAAGCATCTGACTTTTAATCTCCTTGTGTTCTCTAGAATTGCAGACCAAAGTCTGCCTATGTTATCCTCGCCTAATATTCCATACCTGGAAAGATGAAGGGACAAAGGAAAATTCAATCTTTCTAAGATTTCTTGTGACAGATATTCTGGCTGTCCTTAGTTGCCACAGTCTTGCATTTTTCAAATGAAAAATGTTTCTAATTTATTCACTGGGAAACCTTTTTCCCAAGAGGGACACAGGGATATGGAAATCTGCCAAGTTCTCTCCATATCCTACTTCAAGAAATACCTTTAAAATCATTACCTAACCTCAGGTACATCTTTGAAACCCCCTTGTCAAGACAATACATGTGATGATTCTAGGATTCCAAGTTAGGCCTGGAAGACTGTTTTTCATTTTTTTTTTTCATTTTGTTTTCTGACTGTTGAAATGATCACATTTCAAACCTCCTTAGATGTCATGGGTTTGTTTTCATCTCATCACAATATCCGAAAACCTGCAATTACTGTACATAATTTGAGTTGGTATTCATACAAAGAAACCAGTTTGTCTCCCCCAGGATCAATGCACTATTTTCAGTGTAAAACTCGTGTAGCCTTCAATGCTGATATTATCATATCGGCAACCAAAACAAGAGATCAAGAAGGAAAGCAGTATGCCTGCTATCGAGAGATACCTACTAAGTGTTTCTAAGGACATACTACTCTAGACAAGTTTCTTCATTTAGGAACATCAGTACTCCTGTTCTCTCTCTCTCTAGTCTTCCTAGGAATTCTCCTCTACTCTTTCAAAGAGCCTCTTTCTGTGAATGATTCCTAACATAAACCGTCATTACTGATTTTGTTTTTAAATGCCTAATGAGCTGCCAAATTTAAATAAAGCTCAACTTTTCTAAAGCAGAAGTTGGAACTATTTATGAAGCTCCTACTCTATACCAGGCGCTGGGCTTTCCTTTCGATTTCTTGTTTTGATTAGTTGTGCTTAATTCTGCATTCATCTTTTACTGTATCTCTTTCTTTCCTTGTATATTAAATATTTTATGGCTTCTTCTTCCTTTCTTTACCATTTCGTCGGCTGAGTTGAGGCTCTCTCCTACTATCACTGCCCAGAAGAATACTGTGCACCAGTAAAATACTTCCAGGAAACTTTCTGAATCAATCATCCACTCAGCAGTATTTATTAAATGTTCAGTGTGTGCTACATACTGGATTATATGCTGGGAAACACCAATAAGTAACAGGCCCTTGATCTAATGAATTTGTAGAAAAGCAAGGGAAATAAGTAGTGAATAAAAAGCTATACAAACAAACCCATAATTGTACTTTGCCATTACTACAAAGTTTTAACTTTGGCCTTCTTATATACTGATGCATATTTACATTTAAGAAAAGCAATAATGAAATAATTTAAATGTTAATATATTTAATTTTTACAATGAATACATTAATATTGATTGATTTCCTAAGATACAGGTCTGTTCTTCAGATCTAAAAGCTTCACACAATCTACAGTTTCCCTGGCGTGTGTGTGCGTACACATGTACGTGTGTGTGCGTGTGTGTGTGGGAGGGTGCTGGAGACAGAGCACAGGGCCTCATGTCCTCTATCACCATGCTACATCCCCAGCCCAGACTACATGTTCAATGGCAGAATTTCCCAGATACTATTCCTGGGTTGTACACTCCTCTTAGCACTAGAATACATCAGCATATTGAGGGATCACAGAGATTCTTATGGTGTAAATTTCAGCATCTCCTACGAAATTGACCCAGAAACTTAATCCTCACTGAGGAGGCAATAAGAAGTGCAGCTTCTTGAGTGATTCGGTTTTGAGCCCTCTGTGCTGCTGCGATGTCATAGAAAAGGGCTGGAGAACGGGCTTTTTGTTCTTCAATCCCTTCATAAGATACAGCAACAAGGCCTAGCTTGGCAGCAAAGATCCTCACCAGACACTGAGGTCGCTGGTGCCTTTATCTTAGCTTTGTCTCCAGAACTGTGAGAAAAAAATGTTTATTGTTTAAAAATTGCAGTCTATGGCATTTGGTTATAGTAGCACAAGTGGACTAAGATGTCTTTCAATTAAACTAAAACAAAAAAGCCTCTATTTTATTTTTGTTCAAACTAACATTTTCTAACCACTTAACAATTTTATATTTAAACTATGGTAAAGCCACTGCATCTTTTAAAACCATGTGGCATGATTTTACTTGCCGGCTATGATAACTTGTTGGCATGTCTTAAAACATCACTCTAGTTGATGTTGCAGAAATCTGAACAAGAACTTAGATGACAGAAAGGAGATTCTGTTTTACCCTTTAATTTATTTCAGCTTGCCTTCTAGACATAGTAGGCACAGAATAACAAAATCAGAATTTGAGTTAGGAGCACTCTTAAATTCTTCTTTTCAAATATTCTTTTTTAAAGACCATAAATAATGCTGTTTGCACGGTCCTTCTTTTCTTCACCATTATCATTGTCACCTTGATACTATCTCTTCTAAAAATATCAACCTAAGGATCAAGATCTCTCCTTATTATATCACATAGGTGAAAAATAATACAAGTTAAAAATCCCTCATCCAAATCATTGAGACCAGAAGTGCTATGAATTTTGAATTTTTTTTTGATTTTGTAATATTTGCATGATGAATTATCTTGAGGATGTGACCAAAGCCTAAATATGAGATTCATTTATAGTTTATATACATCTTATACATACATCCTGTAGATAATTTTATACAGCAGTTCTGGTTCACCGGTGCTTTGACTGTAACACGTCACAGGTGGTATCATGCTTGTGTTCAAAGTTTTGAATTTTAGAGCATTTTGGATTTCACATTTTTGGGTTACAGGTACTTACCCTGTATTTTAGTTCTTTTGTTCTCTCTCCACATAGTTTCTCTTGGAAATACTTGTGTGCTAACTTATTTAAAATATGCATATATGGCTGTAAGGACACCACAAAGCCAATGTCAATATCAGATTAAAAACAGCCAAAGTTCAGGGGAAAGCTCTAAGACAGTAATAAACTGTTCCAGTTAATGTTTCCCACAGAATTTAGCTACCACGTAAGTTGCAAAGCTCAGCCAGGAGCAGCAGGAACAGACAAATTTCTAAGCACAAGGAGTCTCTTTAAAGATCTAACTTTCCTAAGGTGATAATTTAAAGTAGCATTTCTGGAATAATAGCTGAAGATTGCTTCTAGAGACTCAAAAAGTGGAGCAGAAATATCAGAGAGGCCATTTAATTCATGGACTATTGTGTTTGAGAGGAACCTCATCTAATCACTTATCTGTTCCTTCAATCGATTACTCAGACGATGTTCTTACAGCTCAATGCTTCTTGGAAGATTGTATACTGTAGTACAAAGTACAAGAGGGTGACATATGTTCTCAATGAGCAGTTAGCTACCCAGAAAAAGACCAATGACTCAGTATGATCTATTGAGAAGTCAGAGATGTGTACAGTATACTCAAGGAGTTTAATTAAATATTTTAACTGACAAAAATGTAGGTATATAAAAGGTTAGTAGTTAATTTTGTAAAATTAACTTGCACCTTATGTGCAATATTCTGTGCCTTCTTTCAAAGGAAGGGGGCGGTGGAGCAGGCGCTAGTCGGAAGGCATTTTCCACGCCGTCTGCTGACTCAACTCCACAATTCCTGGCCTTTTGTGATGAGACATAATGTCACTATGGTGCCCTTCATGAGCCATGATGAAAGACCTACCTCACCAATCTAATATAAACAATTTAAGGAAAGCACATTTAATGGCATCGCATGCTGTTTTATGCTCACTTTTCAATCATAACTTGAGAAACTTCTGATATTTTCTATGTTTATTAATATTTTAATTAATGCTGATGATGCTTGTACTTGTGCCTTTGGGATAGTGAGCACAAATGCTGTAATTCTGAGACTCAACAAAATAAACACGGTTTGTAGTGATAATCTTTTAATCAACCTAGCTGCTTTGGGTATAAATCTAGGCAGTGACTTTATAATTGGGAAGATTTTTTTAAAAGTCGTGAAACATACAAGCCTGCTAGATGTCACCCTCAGGCCGAGAAGAGTTAAAATAAGAATTAGTTTAAGAAGCTTTCTGTAAAGGAAGTTCGGGCAGTGAGAATTCATTTACAGATTTAACAATTGCTAAATGAAAGGTTTATGAAAGCTTAAAGTGGCAGAATCCAACCGAGGCTTCCTTTAAAACTGAACGATACTGTTAGGATTTGGATTTGATCTATGATATGGGAAGAAGAAAAGTACAATTTCGAACAGCAACTGAGAATATTCTGAATATTTAAATACTTATCACGATTCATTTTGTAAATAATAAATGCCACAAATGGAATTTGTTCACTTCCTAGTGAAAAGAAATTGCTACTGAATTAAATTCTTCAGAAGATTGCTAAAAAGCAATGGAATTTGAGAGAATTAAGAGAATAAAATCAAGAGCAAAAATTTTTCAAAAAAGCACTGGAGAGGCTGAACGAAGGCAGATGAGCTCTTAGGATGAAAAGAATAGCAGGGTCCTGCTGGTGGACAAGACATACTTCACAAAAATCATGTTGCTCTCAGAGTAATCACGTCTAAAATTCAAATGCGAACAGATTTGACATTTTTTTCCGGCTTCCTGCTGCCTGCATCCTCAATCTTGCACATTCCGACAGCCTCCAGGCTCCTCACAGACACGCAGACACACAGGCACTGCACCTTCCTGCCTTTGTGCTTTCCTGTTGCTAGTGTCTTCTCCTGCGCTCTCCTGCTGGTTCAACTCGACCACATTACTCTCCCTCGCCATTTTCAACTAAAGTCAAAGATTAGCCTCATACAAAAACTTCCGCCAGACCATCCCTCTTAGGGGCTGAACTCATGTGTTGAAGTCTCCGCCTCCAGTACCACAGAATGTGAGCTCATTTAGAAAAAGGGCCATTACAGACAGAAGTAGTTCAGATGATACCATCCTGAAGCAGGGCAGGACCCTTCTGCAATAGGACTAGTGTCCTTGTAAAGCAGGTGGCTATGCAAAAAGGGGGTGCAAAGAGACACAAGAGAAGGCAGCCACCTAGGAGCCATGGCGAGTCCTGAACGCAGCCTTCTCCCTCCGTCCTGGAAAGGAACAGAGAAGCACGATCCCTTGAGTTTAGGCCGCAGGCCCCCAGAGCGTGAGATTCTAGGGGTAGTAGTGTGTGGTGGCAGTGCTAGGGAGCAACCACCACCCCTTCCTCAGCTTCCCACCAAACAGTAGGTGGCTCTTGCCCAGCGCCCACAGATCCCAGGCCAGCTCTGGGGATGGCTTGCTGCAGGCGTTTCCTTGTCGGTCCTGGAAGGTAACAGAAGCGCTTCATCAGATGAAGATGACGTCTCTGACTTGTTCCTGACACATGGTCGACATTATATGGCAAGTGCACAAAATGTGCTCAGTGTCACCCTCTTTTGCACTCATTAACAAATGAAGAAATGGTGGAAATTTTGTTTGGCATTAGATTCACAAACTTGTTGAAGATGATTTGAAAAATACAATTTGACATGCAGATAAAAAAGGCCCACGAAGAGTACAAAAGTAGATACTCTGAATAACATGTGTGATATCACAGAAAGAGCAAAACTGAGAGTGCACCCACTCTTTCTCAGAAATTCAGATCCTGGAAAAGAAAGGACTTGGTGTCCTCAAGCAACCATGTAGTAGTTATAACAAGCTACTTGAGCCTAACAAATTAATCCAAAGAACTGAAGATTTCAGAAGTATCTAAAATTTTCTGAAAAACTGATGTAATAGACATCATACAGAAATGGTGAGTATGTCTTGCTTAGAAGAAGAAGTTCTTGTGGAAAAAGAGAACCCTGTACGTTAATGTGGACATCCTAAACTACCAATGGAAATAAACTGAAGAACGTTTGAGAGAGGATTAGAAACAAAAATTATGTTACCTTAGAAAGCACACTATTAGGACAGATCATGTGAACTATAGGAAGTGATGCCTTCCTACTGAACATTATCCTACTCTCATAGAGACAAAAACTAGAATTAGTGAGATATTTAGACATTTTGGACACAGACTGTGCTCCATTAGAATTTTTATTTAAAATCATACTTTATTTTTTGCAAGTATAAAAGAAATAGGTGCTTACTATTAAGAAATTATAAAATACAGAAACATATAAATAAGAAAATAAAAATTACCATGCTCCTATCATTAAAAAATAAAGCACAATAGACACAGTAGAGCACATCTCATCATTCACTTAAGGTTGCATGCTAGTCACACACACCTATGCTTACATAATGACACATGCTATTAAGATTAGATATATGGCTTTGTGTTGTGCTTTTTTACTTAGTTTTAAACTATGAAGATTTTCTCCTATCGTTAAGCATTCCTTGAAACATATTTTTTCAAGACTTTTCAATGTCTCCTAATTTATCTTATTCCTATCCAAGGAGTTCATATAACTTATCATTTCCTCCAAATTCTAATAAATGCCTCAATAAACACTCTCAAATATAAATTCTTGTGGATGGGGTGAAAAGGATTCAAACATTTTAATTTTGATAAATAATGCAAAATGACTCCATTATTTTTACCAACTGATACTCCCGAGGGTGTTATATACAAATACCCATCTCTCTGAACCATTGCCAGCAGATATTATCAGTTCATTTTCAAACCTGTCAGTTTGATAAAGCGATGTATAATTTAGGGTGTTTTATGTTTCTATTTTTATTAGTTCCTCCTTAGATCTACGCTTATGAAATCAGTTTATTGATTGAATTTAATTCAATGGAGTACAAATAAGAAGGATTTTAATTTTCACCAATCACTGACTTTGGACATCATTTCTGGGAATTCCCTTCTCCACTCCTAGACAATCTGCCAATCAGCCAGGTTTCAAATTTCTCAGTTATTATAATCTCATGTTAATTAAGCTCATTCACATGTACGGCTCCAACACAGTGCATAAATAATCCAGATAATATTTTGGAAGTTTACTATTGATTGTGTTTATGGAGCAAATGGTTTAGTATAAAAGAACAATGCAATGATTAAATAGCTGTTACAGCTTTGAATGTGGAAGATTAATAGAATATGACATGTTACTATGTAATTTCTCATTTGGTTGTATGTTTTCAAGGAAAGTATATTCACAATAGCCTGAATAAACGGGGAGAAAAAGTATTCCTAAAATTTTCTTCTCCACTGTCACTAATGGACCTTTTCAAGTGTCTCTTGATAGCACTTCTTTTGAATAGACCTGAAATTTTACACTAAGCTTTAGATCAAGAATATTTATGTTCCTTACTGACATAAGATGCCACAAACCAAATAATTCTTTGAACAATATAAATTCAGTGTTTTACTTTCTTTCATGAACCCAGTTAAAACTGAAGCCACCTCCAGCAATTATAGTGAGATTAACATATGAATGCTGTCAGAACACATCTTCTTTCCATTTCACATTTTCTAGACAGATGGAGAACAAAATAGGGTATAAAATGAACATCAGTAGCTACAAAATGCACCTGGTTTCTCATTAAGGGGCAAAAACTATCTTCCCAGGTTGGCTCTGAACCAAGAGCCATATCTAATCTGAAGGAGAAAAGTAACATAATTTCATCATTCTCCTGGACCATCTGGTTACTGACTGAGGACAGAAATCATTCAGTGAGTTTAACGTGTTGTGTGCATGCATGTGTGCACATGTATCGTATGTGTAGTTGAGAGTGTGAAGTAGTGAAGCAAAGGAAATAACATTTTGAAATAGGTGAGTGTACTACCTCATTTACAACCATCTTTTTACTTTTTAAGATAAGCATTTCATTTTTACTTTAAAAATACACTTCCCTCAGTCACAGTAAAGACAATATATTTACAGTAATACATTTTTTTGCTTGTCCCTGTTACCACGAATATGGTAGACTGCTTTGTAAAGATTGTAATAGATCGAATTGAGACGGCTACAGAAAATAAATGGGATTTGTCATCTTTAGGTAATTTTCACTTTTAATTAGAAATACATACACCATACAATCTTAATGTCAGTGTAATTCACAAGAGACTTTTTCTCATAAAATGTTGGTATTTCAGGACTCACAAGACTGTTTTCTCCAATAAATTTCTCCTCTGTACAGACTTCCATTCACTGCCACTCTGTCCTTTAAACTGCTAGCAGCATTTATCACAAGCTCTCATAATTTTCTCCCCCAATTTCTGACCTTTTAAAGCTACTTTAACCTTTAAATTGAGGAATCAACACTCCTCTATCTCCTACTTTAAACTTCTACTCCCCATTTTCTATCACGTTCTGCTTTCCATGTCACAAATGAGTCAGGATTTGAAATGCGGCTCCTCTTCTTCATAATTGTGCTGAAATGCTACAGTCACTCTTGCTTTGATTTCTTAAATAGCTCTCTAATCAGTTTCCTCCCAGCCTACCCTGCGCATGCCGTCCGCTTCTTCCCATCTGACACACATCGACAATGCTTTGCACTTTTCCATACTTTTGCATATGTTTTTGTCTGCCAGGGATGATCTTCACTCTTTTTTTAACTTGGAGAAATCTTAATCATCTTCAAGACAGCTCAGAAGTCACTCCTTCTGCAGATCTATTCTAGCTTCCTCAGGATGTAAGTTATTTGCTTCTGCATTCAGAACACTTTCTAACATTCGTGGTGGTCCTTTATCAAAGCTCTATCTGAGGACTTACCATGACCTCAAACTGCTCATTCCTGACCAAGACTGAAAATTCTAGACATTTTTATCTTGAAAATATCCATCCCCAGCAAGCTGATGATCAAATTATTTTTTGAGGTTTCTCCAGAAGAAAAGTCCAAGCATTTTTATGCTTTCCTAGACATTTACATACAGTGACATTTAAATGATGAATCATCTTTCCCATGAAATGCTTTTATAGCAACATTCATGTTCTAAATACGGGGAGGCTGACTTTGTGGATATGTAAAGGGGATCTGCAGATAGAGGCAGGGGAAGGAGAAGGGAAAGTGGAAGCAAAATGATCAAAAGCCTACACGTGCAGGTATCAATTCCCAAATATGAATGCGATTATCATGCATTGCAAACGTGTATTAATAAAAGAAGAAACATTAAATAAATAGGGAAATAAATAAATAAGTAGGTAAATAAATAATATGCTATCAGGTTATAACAAACATGACCAGACATCAACTCTATTTTCTTTAACCACAGAACATTTTATTACTCTCAGTAAACCTATGACTTAGAAAGGCTATTCTGATGCAGTAAAAACATGTAACATTAAAAATTTGTCACCTATGCATTACAATTATAACCTGTTACATTGCCAAAAATATAAAGAGATGTTTGGCAACAATGAAGGTGCTATTACAATTTTAAATTGGAGAACTAGTCAGGTGCCTCCTAAAGACAATGAGGTCATAAAGGAGGTAAAGAAATGTGATGTTAGTAAAACATTAAGTAATAAATATCTGAATTAGGGCTATAGTCAGTAAGTCTTGGTGAGGACAGGTAAACCCCATTTAGCTTGCCTCCATACAAACACCTCCAGAGGCCAGCAGGATTTGGTTATTCCTACTCCCGTCTCCTCCTCAGGCACATCTCCGTTCCAGATTTCTGTGGCTAATCTGTCCAATGTCTCCCAACACTGGAGCTCATCTGCACTGTATCGTAGTGGTACCCCCACCTTCACTGCTGGTCTCTAGCATCTTTAGTTCATGACTCTTTTCTTCTTTTCGTCTGCATTTCTTACTCTTTTCTGGTCCTTAATTACTCTCTTGGGTCTTAGAACATATGCTGTCTCTTTTGTGGACCTTCCTGATCCTCCCAAATCCAATTATAAAGTTACCAGATTTCACAAACAAATAAAAAACCAAAACAAAACAAAATCCAAAAAAACAACAAGACCTCACATGCCCAGTTAAAATTTAAATTTCAAATGAATAGTACAAATATGCCTCTAGGCAATATGTGGGCTGTGTCTATACTAAAACCTCATCTGTTGACTACTGGAAATACAAATGTAACCATATCTTCTGTATTTATCTAGCAAGACTAGATGGAGAGTCCCTGCTGAATGCTCCTGTGGAGCTCAGCAAACTCAGCCCCTTCTACCCACTGCAGCAGAGCTGTTCAAATGACTCTTCTCTGCCAACCTGTAGGCTAACAGCTCCGTTTCATCTCTGCAGCCTTCCACGCCTACAGCAATACCCAGTGCACAGTCGATGCTCAAGATGTATTTCTTGCACAGATTTGTTAATGAATACTATTCTTCTACTCATGGTTCTCAACGTCTAAGAACTTGCTCTGGCATCTCCTCGGCTTCTCGGGAGACCTTGTGATACTCCACACACGGTGGACAAGCGGAAAACCAAGCTGGTATACACAGAAGACAGTCTCATGGTGAAAGACACCTCAGAGGGCCAGTGAGGAAGCCGAACTCACTGTGCCACAATCCACTCTTCAGTAACTTAATGGGTTTCAACAGTGAGAACTCATTCCCGAGGGAGAAAGGCACCAACCGCTCTTAATGACCAAACTGACCTTTTACCAGTCACAGGACCTTGCAACACTGTGATCCTGGAAGCAAAATTTCAACGTGAGTTTTGAAGGAGACGAACCACATTCAAATCCTAGCAGCAGCCCTAGTCAACTAATACAGCCATCCTTGGTCTGTGTAGCCATCATAATTGTACAACAGCCTCTCTACTCTCTTATCTTTTATTTTCCCCATTAGTTGCTGTCTGCATTAGATGTTCTTCATATGCCACTCACAGCAGTAAGCACGAGGTCCTCATGGAACCAGATTCTGACCAACCTACATGAGGGACATTTTTACTGTAAACTTGTCAGTTCAGTTTTCAAAATGATAATCCTTTGTTTAATGGCAGAAACCAGCAGCTAGTGTCTTCTCTAATGACTGATGTCTTGAATATTCACATTTATAACCTCCACTGGACATAATTTGAACTCATTTTTTGGCAAAATATGACTTTATATCTCCAATGACTAGCTTTTCATTGAATTAAATGAGATGTGAATCACCTAGCGCAATTAACCAGTAAATTGCCCAAATAGTAATCTGTAAATAGTCCACTTATCCTTTGATAATATAAATGTAAATATTATTCAGAGTGACTGAAAAAAACTGAGCAGATGAATTAACTCTCTCAGGAAGTGCTCCCAATCTTATTATAATTTTGTGCTCTTTGATGCTGCGTTCATTCTGAAGCTGTACAATTTAAATCATCCTGTAACTGCTATGCTGGCTTAGTAGCAGAAAAATGGCTTCCAGTATTCTCATCGTTGGTCGCAAGAATCATTTCTTCCACATCCCCAGGCTTACTGTAGGTCTGCTCAAAGCACCATGGTCACCTCATCTGTGATGAGCACCTCTAATTACTGTGCTTACCCTTACCTTGGCCTTCCTTCTGGTAGCCCCTAATGAGACCAGGGAAAGCTGTATGATTCATAATATGATATTTCCTAGCTGTAGTGTCTACTGCTCTATCTTTCCTCTTCCAAGTCAGAAAAGAGTATTCAGAAAAAGCAACTTGGTGTTCTTTCTCTGTGTTTTTCATACATCAGCTCGACCTAATCATAACAGTGTTTTCTCCCACTAGCATCGTTTCACCTCTGGTTACCATAGAGACTGGCTACTGCTATCATACTTTTAGTCAAGTCTCTTAACCCTTTTTTGATTGTTCAACACAAGAATTTTGTATTATACCCAGCAACCTGAAAACTGCTATTTTTGGTGTGATTATAGTCTGTTTTTCCTTTCTAAGGGATTTCTCACTTGACTATCTTTTTCTAGACCCTGTTTATTTCCAAGTTATTATGAGTCTTTCTGGAACCTTTTCCTGCCTATGTATGTGTTTCTTAGTGTCTAGGGTCTACTTATGTTTTTTTTTTCCAATCTGCTAAGACTCAGATTTGTATTTCCTGATAGTTTATTAAATGAAATGTTTTAACTCTTTTTGTGTCTTGTTTTTCTCACATAAACTACCTGTGCGAGAGCCTTGCCTTTATCTCTAACAGACTCATCAGTGTGGTTATTTTCTGAATAAAAATAATTTTCTTCCTCCCTCCCTTAAAGGATACTATTCAGTATCCCTAAGCAACTTGATCAAACAGTAGTCTACTGGCAAACTAACATTTTGTATAATAAAAACACATAAAGACAATCGTTAAAAATAGTTGCAGATCACAATTTTATAAGATACTTGATAAACTGATAATTTAAAAAGTAATAATGTACAAAAGCTTTTTAAATGGATATGTATCATTATCAGAAATCTGTAAAATATTCAAATAGAGATTAGTACCAGCTCCAGAGCAGGTAAATTAGAACGATAAGAAAGTGAGCACACAGTCCATGAAACTGTAATGTCCAACCTGAAGTCCCAGCCCTACCAGTTACTAGTGTGTCATGCTGATTACTTTCCCCACAAGGCAGGAATATTCTCTTCTAGATAGGCCTGACAGCTGGTAATTAATACAACATTCATTATCAAAATCAAGTATATTTTCCTTTCTCTGTGGACTCAGTGGGAGACTGATGTCCTTCTTAAGCAACTTACCCCTCACTTGGCACCTGAAGTATTTCCCAGGAATACCAGACAAGATTTGTCACCCGCCGGAATACAATAAAGAACTCTGCCAAACAGATTCCCTGTTGGACAAGTAAAATGGAGCCCACGGCCAAATTCTCTCAGGTGAGGTTGTGAAGTAAATGTGGACTAAAGTCTCCTTCCTCTTCCCTTGCCTCTTATAAAAAAATAAAAGAGAAAACTGTAGGCTTAAGATTTATTAAAAGACTGATACATTTTTTGCTCTCTGACCCAAAACTCTTGTATGATTCCACAGCGAGTGGAGGGACTTCCAGGCTAACGAAGAAAAAGGCAGGACCACCAGAGGGCAGTGTCACACAGCGCGCTTTACTGGGTGGCACTTGGACAGGTTTGCAAGAGTTCTGTAAGTTCTGCCCCTTGAGATACCATTTAAAGACAGACGCATGGGCCTGTCACACAGAAGACTAAAGCAAAAACACAAAATCGAAAACCAGAAACAAACGAAACTCTGGATGAAGGGAGCTGGAGCAGAGGTTTAAATGTCGTGGTGATTTTGCTCAGTAGCAAGAAAAACTACCAAGGGCAGCCATCATTGGACAATTTTTACAGCCATAATGTTTATTTTAGCATGGCCCGTGAAGTTTCATGGAGCATACGAAATAGGCAGGCTGTATGTGGTTAAAAATGTTTGGGGGCTACATCTAAAGCAAGTGGATGTCCAATAATCTATGTGTGTTTCACCCGGGGTTTGAGTTAGTGGTTTCAGCTGGCCGTGAAGAAGTAAACAGTGCAAGAGCCAAAATACACAGATGAGCTTTAATTACTTCCCCTAACAAAGAGTCAGATTTTCAGTCTTTTATTTATGACTTTATTGCCTCAAATTCTTTCAAGGGCTGCTAATATCAAAGGTAATGTGATGGTAATGACGGCAATACCAATCACAATGGCGACATTACTTAGAGGAGGGTCTCCTACGAGTTTTACAGGAAAGAGGAGCAAGTACCTTCCTTCCTCTCACACACAGGAGGAAACCAAATCCCAGAACATGGACGGAACCCAGATTCAGCAGGTGATGTTAGTAACCATAAAAAATCTGTATTTATTCACATCACACGTGTCTATCTTATCACAATAATACACATTCATATTAAAAATAATCCAAATTTTCTGTAACTGTCTAGAATGAAACTTTCATTTTAGAAGACGTTTTGTTTCTCTGAAAGAGAATCATAACTTATTCACAAACACTGATGAAGTATTTTTGAAAATCAGCTTTTGATGATCAAAATATCTCATTGTCATTCAAATATTAGTAGATGATGTTAAAATATGGGGAAAACATTAAATAACTTGTGTGGAGAGCAAAAAAGTAGAAAAAAAAAGTACTCATAAATGAAGGTCCTTGTTTTCTCTCCAAGAGATGAAAATACTGTGAAGTGATTTAACACATGTTGAAATATTAAACATCCTGGAGTTACTGAATAAATCGATAATTGTCTATTCTTAGTGAGTTGCTCAGAAAAAGTAATCAAATCTTATAAGAATTTGAAAAGCATGTTGTATACACTTTTTTGTCACATTTAGTTTTGCGAACTTCAAATATTATTTTTGGAAGTAGATATTGCAAAGTAATTAATTTCAACATATGTCATAGTGAGACTTGGAGAAGATCATCACAATTATTATTTTAAAAATAATAGCACAGTGCTAATATTATTAAATATACACATTCTCCTGAGCACCATGATTCTCAACATTTTTGTCAGCCAATGTGGGCTAGACTTTAAATTTCTACTGAATTTTTTACATCACTGAATTTTAACAGTCACTGAATTAAAAAAAAATCCAGGAGTCAGTCCACAGTGATGAGGCTGGGGAAAAAGGGAGAGAGGAGAGAGAAGAGGGGGAGAAGGAAAAACACCAAAAAGGAAGATTCTTAAAAGAATATTAACATAATGTAGAAAATGAGAGAGTACGTCCCTTTTGCAATCTCTAAGGGGACCTCGGGATTATCAATGGATGCTGTAACTATTTGTTTAAGAAGCAGTTAGAGGAGGGACATTTGTGCACTTTTTAGTCCCCACATTATTTATTCATTACAAAAGGGATAATATATAGTGGAGGGACTTGGCACCACCTCAGTGAAGTGGATGGATCAGCATCACCAGTTGTAGGACAAATTGCCGTTACAAGCCTTCTGGTGTGATATAATAAGTTTAGGACACCTACTGTCTAGTAGCCTTGTCCAAACCGATGACCTAACTCTGATAATGAGGGAGTGATTAACAAGTGTCTGGGGCCTTTTAAAAGATGACTGCGCACGACTTTTTAAATACGCAATGCCACAAAAGGAAAAACATAATGAAGAAACGCGAGGAACTATTCTTCACTGAAAGACCTAAGGGACAGCAGAACGTGGTGGCTCGTGCCTGCAATCCCAGCACTCTGGGAGACTGAGGCAGGAGACCCGCAAGTTTGAGTCCAGCCTGGGCAATTTAGTGACTCGGTGAGATGCTGTCTGAAAATAAAAAATAAAACAGCGCTGGGGATGCAGCTCAATGCAAAGGCCCTGGGTTCAATTCCCAGTACCAGGTGTGGAAAAAGAAAAAAAAAGAAAAAACAAAAACACCCTAAAGGAACCTGATGATCAAATACTGAGTGGATTCAAAACACAACAGCTGTTAACTGCATTTGGGGGCCAGGAGGAAACTGAGGAAGTCATATAATTTTCTTAGGTCTGATAAGAGTGGTGTTATTACTGAAAAAAAAAATACCCTTATTCAAGAGCTGTCAAGTGAAACATTCAAAGATCTAAATATAACATGTCTGCAACTTACAGAGATAAAGTCACTGTGGTGAGCTACTGATAACTGGTGGATCTTGGCTAAGGTAATTTGAGCACTTTTTTCTAATTTGAATATTTGAAGAAATACAATGATTTCTGAAAATTTAGAAAAAGTATATTATCTCTCCATGTTTCTTTGTATACTGCTATTGGATGAACATGTTGCTTAGCCACAGAACTTTTAAAAATTATTCATCATTTTGTCCTTAATGTACTAAAACTGAAATAAAAAAGTCACAAGAACAAATTACTAACAGGAATAGGAAGTAAAGGAATAAGAAGTGAAGAATTCTGAACTTATTTAGAAAATTTAGTTGAGTAGTAATTCTAAACTTGAAAATGTATCCAGATTTAAATGTATATGAAGTCAGTCATAATTTCTTATTAAAGCAAAGAAAATTTAGAAGAGCTTAAATCCCAGCCAGGTACAATGGACTACTACGCAGCCATTAAAATGGTGTTGTAGATGATGAAGGTGTTCAGCAAGATGAGCAGCCAGAATTGCCTACCACTTTGTTCCCTCCAAACAAAATTAAATGAGTTTATTTCAACTGGAGTGTCTAAGAGAGAGCATCGGAGTGTATTAAAGTGGCATAAAAACCTTGTTGAACATAGACTCGGGGTGGCTAATAGGAAGGGAACAAAACACTCTGCCTCTACCATGGCCCAGTACGGAAGCCAGGGCTGGCCAGACAGAAGAGCCAGGCGCATATGGCATGAGAACTAGCCCAGTGCAACAACCCCAGAACAGAGGATGTTTGGCCCAGTGGACCACCATGCCTCTAGGGCTAAAACTCACGAGGTGCAGAGTCCCTCAGGAAACATAGCCTCGGTCACATTCGATCTGGGTCAGCCCTCCAGAGTCTGAACTACGGAGCTGCCCTTCTTAGTTGGGAGAAGGAAGCTTGCTCTGGAGCTCGAGCCATAGCTGTGCCCCTTCTGGGTCTTTACTGTCAATGCATCCAGCCCCACGTATCTTGTTTGCTGTTTCTCACCACTTAGGGTTCAGGTTAGTATTACATGCTGCCTTCTCTCTTGCTGCCCAGGTTGCCACCATGCCCGTCCCCCATAGAGTTCAAACTGCAGTAACGCCCTGATTCCCGGGCTCTCAGCCTCTGGCTTACCCGTCACCTGCAAAACCACATCTGCTCTGTCCTGAGCCCCGGAGTTGCTACCGGCTGGCCCCAAGCTAAGAGGAAACACGCTGGAGCACAGGACTCTGCTTAGAGGAAGAGTCGCACCCACCCAAGTCTAAGAGGATGAACCTGAACCCCATCACTGTTACCACGAGGTTCCACAAGACACTGACTCCAGGATTCCAGGTCCACAGACACTAAGCAGCTGGAACATAGTGCCTCTGTGGCTGCTGCCTGGGTCAGAGCCAACATCGGTACTGACCCTCTCACCTGAGTCTCCTTACCACAGGGAAAATGAGAGCAAGGAGGGTCCACATCCCCAAAACTAAGGACCTACCTTGCTCTCAGTGTCCACAAACTCCTGCAGCCTAGTCCAGTGAAGCACCCGTAGGCGCTGCTGACACGGGTGAAAACTGTAATCTGTGGAGATTACACAGCTGTATCACAGTCACTGTACCCTGCCCACTGACACCCTGGACCATGTGAAGGTGAAAGTCTTTCCCTATACAACCAGTCTTTAAGGCAGGAAGAGGTGGCTCTTCCAGCAGATATTAACACGAGGACAGAAGAAAAGTAACACCCACAAGAGACGCGGTAATTCTCTAGTAATTGATTCTGAACAAGAGGAATTCAAAACAATGATCTTCAGAAAACTCAGCAAGATAGAAAAGAACATAGGTAGATAATTCAATAAACTCAGGAAAATAATTCAACAAAGGGACAGATTTCATACCAAACAGAAATCTTGGTGCCGAAGAATTCAGTGAGTAAAATAAAACAAAACACAATAGAGAAGTTCAATAGCAGACTACATCAAACTGAAGAAAGGATAGCCTAACATGAAGACTGATCTTTTGAAATAATCTAGTGGGAAGAGGGAGAAAAAAAGAAGAAAGAGAGACTTTGGAATATTGTTAAGAGAATATTTCACAATATTTCTCCAGAGGGAAAAGAGATAGAGAAAGGGACAGAAAACTTAACAAATCTGAATACTTCCCAAGTCTTGGGAGAAATAAAGATATTCAGATCTAGGAAGATCAAAGGTTCCCAAATAAATTCAACTCAAAGAAGTCCTCCCCGATGCACATTATAATCAAACTGTCAAAAATCAAAGACAAGAGAGAATTATAGAAGCACCAATAGAAAAATGTCAAGTCATATTTAAGGGACTCTCCATTAGACTATCAGTAGTTTCTCAGGCCAAAAAGAACAAGAGAGCATATTCAAAGCACAGGAAGAAAAAAACTCGCCAGGCAAGAATAGTATACCCCCCCAAACTACCCTTCAGAAATGAAGGAGAAATAGTCTTTCCTGGACAAGCAAACACTGAGGGAATTCATGAGCACTGGATGGACTTTCCAAGGAGTGCTTATGGGAATTCTGCAACTGGAAATGAAGAAATTATTACTACCATGAAAACGCATGAAAATATAAAACTCACAGGTAGAAATAAATTCATAATCAAATTTAAAATACTCTCTTACTGTACAGGTGATGTATACATTTTTCAAATTTCTAGGATGGAGAATAAAAATCAAAATGCTCAAAAACAACTAGTTAAAAGGTGTTAGGGCAGCTGGGGATTTAGCTCAGTGGTTAGAGTGCTTGCCTGGCAAGTGCAAGGCTCTGAGTTCAATCCCCGGCACCAAAAGAAAAAAAGGTTGTTAGGGACAACACAATAGAAAAATATGCATATTGTGTCAAAAAATAAAAATTGTGGGGAGGAGGGTTAATGTTTAGAGTATCCATAGTCATCATAGTTATCAGTTAAAATAGTCAAAAATAACTGTAAGAATTTTTAGGTAACCCATGGGTAATACACAATACAAAAACTTACAGTATAGACACAGATGAGAAAGAAAAGAATCAAAGCTTAGCACTAAAAAAACTCAGCAAATCACAAAAGTAAGCAACAAAAGATGAAGAAAGGGAGAGAATGATCAATACATTAGTGAGAAAGCAATTAACGAATGGCAGAACTTTCTATTCATCAGTAAGAATCTTGAATGTAAGTGGGGTTAGATTTTCCAGTAAAATGATACAAAATTGTTTAGGTAGCTAAAAACAAGATCTGACTAGATGCTACCTACAGGGACTCATTTTAGTTTTCAGAACATACACAGGCTAAAGGCAAAGAGGTGGAAGAAGATATTCCGTGCAAATTTTTAAAAAGACAGAAGGCATGGTTATACTCTTATCAGATAAAATCATCTTTAAGTCAAAAACTGTTACAAGAGACAAGGGTGGTCATCAATTACTGATCAGGAATCACTTCATCAAGATAATGTAGCAATAAATATATTTGTACCCAACACTGTAGTACCTAAATATGAAAAGCACATATTAATATATAGGAAGAAACTGCATATACAATGAGAATAATAATAATAATACCAGCAGTAGCAGTAGTAGGGGACTTGTGTACCTCACTTTCAACAATGGTAGAACAAGAAGACATACAACTAACTAGAAAATACTGGACTTGAACTCCATTTTAGACCAAATGGACCCAACAGACACATAGAGAACTTCCTGTCCAATAACAGAATGCACATTATTTTTCTATGCACATGGAACAATCTCTAGGACAGATCACAGGTGAGGTCACCAAAGACATCTGAACAAATTTAAGAAGAATGAAATAATATCTACACTTGTTTCTGATTACTATGCTATGAAACTAGAAATAAAAAGAGGAAGAATCTTGAAAGTTCACAAATACGTGGAAACTAAACAATGTTTCTGAACAACCGATGGACCAAAGAATTCAAGATGGAAATTTAAAAATAACTTGTGACAAATAACAATGTAAATACAACAAATCAAAGCTCACAGGATGCAGTAAGTGAAATTCTAAGATGGAAGTTATACCAATACATGCCTACATTAAGAAAGAATAAAGATCCTAAATAAGGAGTCTAACATCACACCACAAGAAGTTAGAAAAAGAACAGACTAAATCCTAAGTTAGCAGAAGGAAATAATAAAAATCAGGACAGAAATAAATCAAATAGAGAAGAGAAAAACCAGAGGAAATTCAACAAAAACTAGAGTTGGTTCTTTGGAAAAAATAAGCAAAACTGGCAAAACCTTTGCTAGGTTAAGAAAAAAGTAGAAAAAGCTCAAATAAAATCAGACATGAAAGTACAGACATTGCAACGAATGCCTCAGAAATAGAAAAGATCATGAGGGATTATTATGAACAATTTATGCCAACAAATTGGATAACCTAGGGGAAGTAGATGAATTCTAAAAACAAAACAAACAAAAAACCCCCCAATAAAAACCTACTAACATTGGATCGGGAATAAATAGAAAATATGAACAGACCATAATAGATAAAGAGATGGGAAGATTAATAAAAAACCTTTCAACAAAGAAAAGCCCACCACCAGAACACTTCACAGCTGAATTCTGTCAAACATTCCAAGAATTATTATTAATACTTCTTAAACTCTTCACAAAAATCCA